>JARHVA010001112.1:2402500-2532500 GCA_037957365.1 Torreya grandis
ATAAGATTGAGTTTTATATGATGTCCTATCTAATAGATGCCCTATGTGCAACCACAAAGATTCCTAGTCAGAGAGAATGGTCTCCAAATGGTACTCAGACTATTTCCAAATACTATTCAAAGTTACACATCTATAAGTATAGAGACCACATATAGTTTATTTGTGATTTGTCTACCCTACATCGAGTGAGCCTATAGATGGTATTCCTATGATAAGAGTGATCCCTTCAATCAAAAAGTCTATTGAAGAAATAGGAGACATATGGTTATATCCAAATTCAATTATCATAAGGATTGAGCGAACCTAAAGTGTTCCTCTAAAATTAGCAATTCATGTACCTAATAACTAGTAGAATAAGAGGTGGCCTACCAACTCTTCAATGGGATGGATGGAATTTGTAAAACTAAGAGGAAGGGTCTCTTGCATAGTTTCCATATGACAATTGGTAAGACTACCTTCAAGCAGTGGGACCATATTGAGGCTACATCAAAGCATAAACTATCTTTCAATTTGTAAATTGATGATATTGGACAATGGGACCCTTATGGGAGGGTAAAATAATATTTAAAGATCAAGGATATTTTGAATGTACTATATGAGCATGAGCCCAGTTCATTTGATTTCATATACACAAAAACATCCTCTTACTTTGAAGTGACTAGAAGATTGAAGGACCACAACATAAGACCTAAGTCTATATTAAATAGGGACCAAAAAATGGAGGATAGATGGAAATTAGGCCTGAGGTAGTATCATTTGATCAATGTTGGTTATTCTAGACCTCCAACAATAGAGGTACAAATAGAGCATAGAACATAAGAGAGAAGGTTGGGTGAAATTACTTCAATTTCATTAGTTCTTGAATCTTCAAAAGCATTAGAGCAAGAGTTACCTTAGAAAGAGGTACATATGATAGTATTGGACCTCAATGAATATATTTAAGATGCACTTAGGATGCTATCTATGATTTATGAGATAGATTCAGATGAAGAGGCAAAGGTTGAATAAGTTAAATAGGATAAGGGAAAGTCCTTGGACTTGATGGTTATTGACACCCCTAAAAGGAAAGTTGAGATGACCACTATTACGCCACCTTTAAGTGAATTCAACTTATTTAGTGAATAAAACATATTATATGGTCCACCCATTCTTGAGTGGTTCATTTATGAACCAAGCTTAGAAAATCTTTCCACTATTCATCATCCATGGGCTATGGTGAAGGCTGCTAACATCCCAATACAACAAAAATTAAATCCATGGATCATTTCTTTACAATAAGAAAATACAAGGAGATTGGATACTCCAAGTTAGTTAGCCCAATCCCAAGTAAAAATTCTAGTTCCACATGTGACCCAATCTTTAGTTGGGGTCAGGTTTGATCCAAGCACTACTAGTTTGCAAAGGGTGACTGAGAAAATAATAATGCAAGGTGGTGAAGAGATAACATATCAAAAGGTGGAGCCCTTGACTAATTTGACCTAGGAGAAGGGATATAGACCTAGTGAGGATCTAATATTTGAGGAGGATGTATAAGAGTTGGCTCAAGCACAATCAGAATAGTTACAAACTACTATTAAAGGCTTGAAGTAACAAAAGAACTTAAATGAGCAATCTATCCTATCATTTCTAGGGGATATGATCAATAAGTTTGAAGAAATAATCTATGGCACATTAATATTTATGAAATATATAAGATCTAAGCAAGACATGATGAACAAACAACATTCCATTGCTGTGCAACAGATCAATCAATAACATGATTCAAGCAATAAGGTAAAGGAATTGATCAATGTATTGATGGATGGTCAAATTCCTAAGTTTAAAATAGTCAGCTTGGTACATTTAAACATGGCTATTATTATCTTGTCAAAGAAGATATAGGATATGAACAAATGGTCCAAGGGCCTGGATGATATTTTTGAAGACTTTAAGTAGTTAGAGAGTAAAATGGTGCATATACTAGGAGGCTTGATAAAAGACCCAACTACCCTTAGTCCTATGGGTTTGATAATAGATGATGAATTAAAATATAGGGCTAATCAATTCATGTAAGAAGTGAATAACAAAATCCAAGGCAAAATAGGGGCAAATAAAAAAAAAATCTTGGACATGATCCTATCTTCAGAATAAAAAATTGGTGGTGCTAGGAGTATTAGAGAGGCATTACATAGAGTTGATAAAGACTTCAAAGGCTTGATAGATCAATAATATATTCTCATAGAGACCATCATCAAATTCAAGATGATTAATTAACAACATGATAAGGTAATGAAGATGAAGTAGCAAAAGTAGAAGACTACAACTGGAGAAACTTCTCAAAGTCAAATTTATTGACTCAACATATTCTTTTATAGCAAAATGTGTATATCATTTGAAAAGAGAATATTTTATTTTGTAAAAGCATGTGCATCTTTTAAAGTGCATTAATTATAGGTCAGATCATTTTGTAAAGTATCTAATTATAGAATATTGTAGAAGGACAACTGTCCTTGATACTTGTTTAATTATCATTTGATATGACTAATCAACATACCTCAAAGTCTTATATAAAAGGGGTATTGTCATTTGTAAAAAAGGAGGAGGGAGTTTGAGAGAAAAAATTACTTTGTAAATTTAGAGCAGATTAATGCAAGCAAGGGAATTCTACAAGGATTGTCTCGTATTTGTTTGTGTATTTTACTATCATGGTTGCTTCCTCAAACATCTAGTTTGATGTTCATATTTGAATTGCTTATATGAATCTTATATGTGCATGTGTGAATGTAGAGTTCTAAATTTATGCTTATGCAAGGTTGATTGAAAGACTTTAGATTCATTTCATTTCCATTTATTTTCTCGAAGATGTGCTAATGCTATTTTATTGTGGAAACAAATCCTTAAAGTGAATTTGAGTTCTTATTTGCATTGTTTCAAAATATGTAGACATTTGCCTAGTATATGATAGGATCTATGCTTTTGGTTATTTAATGTCATATATTGGTTTGAATACATGTCTTTGATGAAATTTAAGTTTTGTCATAATGTCTAGACTAAATATTAGAGATACGTTTCTTCTCTGTCCTACCCTTCCTTTTGCTCATTTTTAAAAATCAAATCATTATAGTTTAGCTTTTATTATAAATATACATGCTAGATTAGAATTTAGACTTTAGGTTTTGATCATAATTATATACTTAGTTTAGATTACTATCATCTTTCACAAGTAAACTTTAAGACCATGGCTACTCCCAACAACTAGTTATATTATCATTTTGTGAAATAGTTAATTGCTTTGCTGCTATTCCACCAAAGATCTTAGGAAGATCACAACCATCTACTCATGTAATATATTATTTGAATCTAGAAATGAAAAGTGTTTTAAACACTCTATAAACCCTATGATACACTTTTAGGAATCAATAGGTGTGTTTCACTATCACTAGAAGGAGAGCCTTTAGCTAAAGCTTTGTGAATTTGAAGTATCTTAGCTAATTTTAGTGAATTTTATTCAAAGACCAGTTGATTCTTTGTCTATTTATGTTTTTCTTAGCTCAATTGTGTAAAGATCACTCATATTCATGGTTTTAGACTAATATTTAAGATTTTTTAGCTAAAGATAACTATTCTTTAAAGATTTATGATAAATTATTGTAAAGGTAGTTTAAGCTTTGTAAATCTGATGTGTTTGAGGTTAATGATAGTAATTATATTCAAATATTGGTTGATTTTTTGCAAATTTAGGTTTATTTGAATTTAAAAGTGTAAAGATCACTCATATTTACAAGTTTGGAGGTATCTTTGAACTAATTAATTTAAATATAGTCATCCTTTGGAAATAATTATATGAGTTTGTGCAAAATTTGCGTAATGCATAGATTTAATCATTGTTCTTTACAAAAATAAGGTTTATACATCGTATATTGAACATGATTCAGAGTTTACACACTAGAACTACAAGGAATTAGGATAAGGTCAAGTTATAAGACAAGATTACCTCTTCTTTATTTAGAGATTCATAGGAAAGAAAGATCAGATAAAGGTAAGCATAGGGTTTCTAAATCTCTACCTACTTCACTTGGTTAATGGTGCTCCTGTGTTCAACACTTATCAAGGTATAACATGGTTAGGTGGATCTTCCATCAATGTGCTTGGTTAGTTACATGATTTACCTAAAAATCCTAAGAAGTATTTTCCTTATTTTAGTCCTATAGATGTGGTTACTTCTGAAGAACATATCAAGTCTTTTAAGGTTACTTTAAGATTGTTAAATGTTGTTCATGTAGATGTTGCTTGCAGATTGTTTCTTTTTACTATTAAAGATGTTGCATATGATTGGTTTCTCAACCTTTCTAAGAATAAAATTACCATTTGGAATGATTTTAATATTATTTTAATTGATCAATTTGGAAAAATCATCAATCCTTGTGTCATTTATCGATAATTCACTACGATGAAAAAAGATTCAAGTGAAACCGTTAAGGATTTTAATGCTATATTCCATAATAAGTTTAGTAAAACTATATATCCTTATAGACATGATGAAGCTTTAACATAGCTTTAGATCCCATGAATTTTGTGTTCTTTAAAATATCTGTGGGAGTTATAAATGCATTAGCCTTGGCCTATACTGAAGTTGTGAAGATTAGTGATCAAATGTAACCGCAAGTTCAATTAGCATATGTTATTATTAATGTTAATTATAATTTCCTTACATTGAATGTCATTCCAAATGCTAATCAAAACATGCTTGATTGAAATCAAACACCAATTTTAAACCAATTACCTTTGAGTCATGCTCATCCTAGTCAAAACCTAAGATTCTTAACTAACACTACAAATGGATCTCATCCATAAGATAAAAGAGTCATGGTTAAAAAATATAATATTAGTACTAAAGTTCACAATTTAGAGGCACATAAGAATGAAAATGACTCCATATTAAAAATGGTTCAAAAACTAAACACTAGTTTCCTTCAATTTCAAAAATAAGTGGGTAACACTGGAAAAAATTATAACAAAAATTATTCATATCAAAGGTTCAATAGACCTACAAATAGGTTCCATAATATCAACAAAAATAATAATGAGTCATCTAAAAATAAGAATGGTCCTGAAATAAACATTTGTGATGTAGCTTTAACTGAATATTACAGAGTTCATAACACTTCAAAACATGGTGAATTGGATTGTATTGAATTTTTTAATGATTTTGAGTTATTTAAAAATGAGTTAGATACATTTTAAGGTGGACCTAACAAATATAATGTTGTAGGTACACCTAGTTATTTAAAGCCATCTAAATCTGATGACATAACTCAGATGCCATATACATTTGATTTTCCATTCCAAGAAGGATACTCCAGAAGAGATTCATGATTTTTTAATAGTATCTAAATAAGACTTATCCACTGAGGAATAGAGAGAAAAATCAACCTTTGACTAATTCAACTCCATCAAACAAATTTGATATTCCTCCTGATCCCACAACAGACAACAATCTTGAACCTCCAAAGGGAAGTAACACTAAAAATAATGTTGATTCATATAGTTTTTCTACTAGGAGTGGATATGAAATTATTGACGATATGAATAAATTTAAAGCTAATATCACTTTACATGAGTTGAATCAAATTACTTAAAAAAGAGACTTGTTACTTGAATCTTTATCTAAAAAACCTAGTAAATCACAAAAAGCTACAAATGCCAATGTAGTGATGTATAAGAACAAAGTAGAGGTTACACCCTTATTACTAAAATTTAGATTTTTTGGTAAAAACTTGTATAATTGTTTTTTAGACTCAGGTGACTCTACAAATATCATGCCAAAAGGTATTTTTGAAAATCTTGGTTTAACTCCAATTAAGTCTAATAGAGTAGTTACTCAATTAGATAAATCAAGAGTTAAAGTAATTGGTGAATTATTGAATGTTCATATATAGCTTGCTTCAAAGCCAAGAGTGAAACAATTCATAGATATTCAATTTGTGGAAATTCCAGATGATTATGGGATGCTGCTTAACAAGGATTGGACCAAATATTTAAATGGATACATGTAAATTTACTGTTCTCATATGTGGCTTCCATGGAAGGGAGTTCCCAATAAAATTTGGATTGAAATGGAGCCAAAAATGAAGCACGTGATCATTGAGTACAATACAACAAATGAAAAGGTCAACATGGTCAATTCTAAATTAGGATTTTATACCCTTGACACTCCTCACGTATGTAAATCTAAAGAATCTCATGTTATGCCTGGTCTTTGGAAATTATATTTTGATGGTGCTAGATGTAAATCTAGATTTGGAGTAGGAATTGTTCTAATCAATCCCATTAAGAAAAATTTAATGCTTATTACAAACTTTAGTTTCCTTAAACTAATAATTTGGTAGAATATGAGGCTTTAATCTTAGGATTATAATTTGCTATCAAATATAAGCTCAAAGAATTCATAGTGTATGGTGATTCTAAACTGGTAGTCAATTGGGTTAGAAGTAGGTACCAATGAAAATCATCTTATATTAATAAGTATAAGTTTAGAGTGTGGGATTTGATTGATTACTTTGATGTTTTTTATATTGCCTCAATTCCTAGAGAAGAGAACAAGCTTGCTGATGAGCTAGCCTCAACTACAACCAATCTGATGCCAAACTAAGATTCCTAAAGACTAAACATTGAATTAGTCCCATGTGCCTTAGTTCTTGACAATGCCAATCATTTTCAAGTATTTAGTGATGTTTAAATCATAATTGATTTCATAAACAACTCAGGCATATTTGAGTCTCATATCATTGATGAGGTTAATGAGAATTCTCTTGATGAAGACAAAGTTGATGATAGATGATTCAATTAAATGACAACAAAATTCCCAAAGGCATGATTGCCTTATAAAGACTATTTAATCAAGACAAGCAAGCTGCAACTATTAAAATTCTTAAGGTGAATGAGAAAGATTATAATGTAGTTGATATATGAACTCAAGGTCAATCTCAGCTAGTTAACATTGGTATAACATGTACAAATGAAGAATCTAGAAAGGCTAAAGAGTTTTTGACTAAGTATAAATATGTTATTTCATGGTCCTATGAAGACTTGAAGATCTTTGATCCTAGATTAATTACCCATACCATCCCATTAAAAGAAGCTTGTAAACCTTTTAGACAAAAGTAAAGACCAGTTAATCCTATTTTAGAACCATTGATCTACAAAGAGGTCAAGAAGCTATTGGATGCAAAAATAATTTTTCCCATTAGACATTCTGTGATCAAGGAATTTGATTTCAGAGAGGAGGTTAGTATGGTGTTAATTCTAAAAATAATGAAATCAAATACTAGAAATATAACTTCTCTAGGCCTAGATCATGGGGGGAGCTTAGTGAAAAAACCAATTGAAAACATAACTAAAATACATAGAAATTACAATTTTCCTCACCTTCCTTGATTGATTCAAGGTATTTCTTCATTGGCTTGCTCGGATTGTGCTAAAAAGGTATTCATCAATGGGGATTGGCTATCTCCACCTCCTCTTGGCACCATGGTTTACTTGGCTTGATTTTGGGATTATAACACTATGCATTTTCATGATGAATCAAATTCTACATATAGATTTACTATATTTCAAGCTCTCCAAATGAAGAGATACATGCTTGCTTTTATAGGCTTTGAAATCAACTTGGAATGGGTTAAATCCTAACCTTGGTTGGCTTAGCTAACCCCAATAGGGTTAATAGGTTTCCAAAATCTCATTATTAGCATTAATAGGTGTGCTTTGAGATATTTTGCATTTAGACAACTCACAAAAGGTCACGATTAGCTTCTAAGATGCTCATTAAGATTTTTATTGAAATTTACTTTTTGATAATTGATTTATTTGCTCATGGATGAATTCAATTAGGATTATGATTAAGATTTGGAAATCAATTAATCTTTGTTATGTATTTAAACCTTTGTGCAAGATGTTGATTTTATTCAATGTGCATTTGCCCAATTTAATTGATTTATGGTCCAACTTGATTTATTTCCATGATTATGAAGCTAAATTTGAGACTTAGAGAAATTCTTAGGCTAGATGTTTGATGGTTGGTAAGAATTTCTCTAAAGTTGGATATAAAGCCATTGGTGGCCAATTTTAGATGTCTACAATTTTCCCATATTTAGGAAGGCATTGTAAGCTGTAAGCATAATGACATCTTTTCTAAGAATAAAATGGTCCTATTGTGCTTATGACTTCTATGATGACGAAGAAACTGTAACTACCCCTTTGAGGGAGTGGTTAGAAAAAGTGTTGGCAAATAGTCCTTTAAAAGAAATAAGTGAGATGAGGGGACAAAAAAAATGAAGATGATAGGGTTATAAAATAATGATTTGGCCAAAGTTAGTCAAAATCATTGAGAATGCAGGTGGGAGAGTGCACAATGGTTTGCCTAAAGGCAGTTATAAGAATTTTAAGCCAGTAGTAGTAACATGGTATGATAACATGATGATTTACCCAAAGGTGGTTATAATCATTGAGAAGATGGAACTACCTTAGTTAAGACAAACAAATAGGCTAACAACATACCCCAAGTGGATAGAGGAAAGTAAATTATTATAATTGGTGACAACATAATGATTTGACCAAAGCTGGTCAAAATCACTGAGAACACAGGTGGAATGGTGTACAATGGTTTACCCAAAGGTGGTTATAATCATTGGACCCCACTTATAGAAAACATGATTGATAGTTGATGATGATAACTTGATGCAGAGAATAAATATGAATTAGGACAACCTGCTAGTAGAGAGATTATCATCCAAATAACAAAGGTCATAATTATTTTGTTGTTTAATTACTCTATTTGGGATATGATTAGGATTGGATCAGGATTGGTACTAGTGATGGTGTCAAGGAGATGTTGATATTTTCATTACTGTGTAGGTCTTTTGAGGCTGACTTTTGCTATAACACTTAATAATAGGTATCATGATAGAACATTATGAGGATTTAACTGAAATATACATAATGACTGATTCTCATGATCCAATACTCAAAGGAAAACAATGCACCAATGATAAAAACCATGACGATAATTTTAATGTATGAATATGGATGGATTCAATATTAATACATGTAAGGAATCACCTAATGAACACACATAGACTGAATCAAGGCAAAAATACTTAAGATAAACAAACATGCACAAAAATAACAAACAAATATAAACAAATAAACAAAAAAACAATCTATGGTTAGTCATAATGTTAGTACAAATATCATCACAAACAAGACAACAAACATTTTCCCTAGAAAATATGTGACAACTTAACAAACAAACAAAATGAGGGAATAAAATAAAAATAAGGGGGTGGCCAAGTTGTCTCCATATGCCCTAGGCAATTAGACACTGCCTATATAATTTTGTGGATGATAAATCCAACAAAAACTATAGGTTGAATGTAGTTTTATTAGGAAATGGTAAGAAGATGATAATTGATGAAAAAAAAACTTTATGGATGTGATAGAAGAATATAAATGAACTCTCAATAGAGTGAGATCATGGAATAAAAGGCCAAAAAGGATGGGTAAACTAAGTGACAAGTAGTTTCTTGTGACTTAGCAAGGGTTTCCAGAATCCCTAAGGCAAAGAAGTGGTCAATGTTTTTGGCTTTTATAAATGATTTTCAAATGTTTTTGGAATTTTCTAGGTATCTCAACTCGATTAAGAATGATGAGATACCAAACAGTCCAAGATCACAAAATGATGAGATCATGGCTAACTTGAAAGGATGCTCACAAAATGGTGAGAGAATGATGAAAGGGGGGACTGAACTAACCTCAATATGAATCAAACACAACCCATATAGTCCTAAAATGACCTTAGTTCATAGTAGTTCCACATTATAGTGGAGGGATTTGACTAATACAGTAGCCAATTTGAACAAAATAGGCATTGTTGGCATAGTGGCATAGTACAACATAGGAATGGAAAGTTATTATGTCAAGGCACAATAAAAAAATGTTGGCCCTAGTTTTCCCACATGTAGTTATAATTAAGATACAATGAATCAGATCAATGATACTAATTTTTCCATAGGCAGTTATAATTAGTAACAAGACTAATGACACACTAATTTGCCCTTGTAAGAGGATATAATTAGGCTCATATAAACAAACATGATAAGAAAGAAATAATAAATGAAGGATGCAACTACCAAATATTATATTATACTATTCCAAAATACTACCTCTATTTGGAATGGTTAAAATAACTGCTAAAATTGATCTGATTCTTCATGCTAAAAGCATGAAACCAATGGATGAACCAAGGTCAAACAAGATATGATAGGATGGATCAAAACATGCTTTGGTTGATAGAATGGAATGGTAGGAAGGAATGGTTTAAAAGTCAAAGTTAGAATGATATGGTACAAAGAAGAATATTGATAATATCGTATAACTTGAAATTATCCTCATAGATATAACATTGAATCACTCAAGCATAGTATCATTTGAGGTGTATAATGTTCATATGCTCATCAAGTTTGTCCCTATCTAGTGTGGTGAGATTGTATTCTCCTATGAAATATTCTAAAACAATGATGAAAGGACCAACCCAGTTGGGTTTAAACTTGCCTTTATGCTTCTTTTTTGTTGTGGCATTCTTTTGGTTTTCTTTGTAGGACAAGATCAGTAATTTTAAATTGTCTAGGTTTCACATGCTGATTGTATGGCCATAGAGTTGATTTTGATATTCTTATAGATTGTTCACTATGTCCATGTGTTTCTCATCAAGAAATTCCATATATTTTAGGTGAAATACTCGATAGTCATCATCATCTAGGAAATATTTAAAAGAGATGCATAATGAGGGTAACTCGACCTCAATAGGATGAATGAACTCAATGTCATAAACAAGTGAGTATGAAGTGGATCTTGTGGTGTATGATGATTGGTATAGTATGCCCAAATATCATAGAATATATAAAGGTGCCAATCATGACCAACATTGTTGACAATATTTTTCAAGATGTTGATAATGGTTTTTTTTGATGCTTTAGCCTAGACATTACCCTAAGTGTAATATGCCATGGATAAATGTTATGTGATTTTATATTTAAAACATATCTATTCAACATCCTTGTTCTTGAATGATCCTACATTATCATATATAATGTTGGAAGGGATAACATAGTAGTAGATGAGATGGTTGAAGATCAATTTAGAAATTTGCTTTCCAATCACATAAGTGAGGGGTACAACTTCAACCTACTTAGTGAAATATTTGATGGTGGTAAGGATATGCTTATGGCTATTTGATGAGGTGGGGTTTATATTAATAATGAGATAGAGGATCCATGTAGAAAATGGTCATGGTTTCAAAGTCTTGGCAGTGGCATGAATCAAATTAGCATGTTGTTGACATTTATCACATCTTTTAACATATGCAACTGCATTTGCATCCATTATTGGCCAATACTACCAAATACATAATATTTTTTTAGATAGGATGGCCCTATTGGTATGGGATAAACATAAACATTCATGAAATTATTGTAACACTAGTAGATATTCTACCGAAGATAAACAATAAGGTAGAGTTCCATCAAAATTATGATGGTATAGGGTTGGTTTGAGTAAGGTATAACATTGAGCATTATGAAAGAAGACTTTGGTTTATTTTTGGGATAAGTTAGGTGGTTAAAAATGGTTGTGTATATAGGCATATAGATCATAATACCAAATATATATGGGACCAATAATATCACTGATCATTATAATGGTTGATGGTTCATGAGTTAGCACTATTAGATTTTCAATGAAAAATTGGAAGTCATTTGGCAAGTTTGTATTTAGAATGAGTGATACATTAGTATCATTGAATATTATTATTTAAGATTTATTAATGATGTCATGGTAATGTTATGGAGGTGTCCAAGTGAGTGGATGAAGTGCCTTGATAGTCTAAGTGATAATGACAAAGTGTGTAATGTGCTTGTCCTAATGTGCTTGAAGAAGGCTTGGTTGATCTTCAGTTTTGGCATGGTTTTAGATGATTAGGGATGAGTCTAAATTATTGAGCATGTGAAAGGGGTACTATTAGTGGTTAAGGATGATTGGATAACTTGTGTTCATAAGTGTAATTCACTTGGTTCATCATTTTTCTCATCTAGACATTTTGGGTCGAATGACATAAAATTTGAGTAGGTAGTTTGATGACATTATAATTACCACATGTGGATGAGTAAAGGGGAGTTAGTCATATTGTTTTGATAAAATTAGTCCCTAGTTTATATTTAAAAGTCTCAAGTCTAGAGATGAAGCATGATAAAAGATATGCAAGTGCAAAGTTGGGCTCTCAAGCATTTTGATAGTGTTTTCCCATACTTAACCAAATTTATAATGTGGTAAGTAAAACTGAGTAGGCATTTTGATGGTGGCATATCTCACACATGTGTATGTTTAAAGAAAAGGTGATCATATGGGTTTGTTTAGTTTTTTACTAGTTTATTTTTGCTAACTTTTAAGTTAATTGCTGAAGTGCAATAATAGCTATGCATGTTCTAGACAGTTCTTGACATAGTTGGCTCTGTAATTAGATAAATCTGAGGAGGCATTTTAATGTAGTTATATATCACATGTGTGAGGGTTTCAAGAGAATTTTGACACATGGTTGGATTATTATATGTGAGGAGATAATATGGTCTAAATTTTATATCATGCATCTAAGCACGGCAAAAGTTATTGAGGTCCAAAGTTGGCCTTCCAAGTAGATAGCAATGGTCCTATACTTAGTCATTTTTGCATGAAGTTAAAGATCAAGACCAGATGGAGATATAATGGCTCATGAGTGATCTTATATTGAATATATAAGTGCACATCAAGTCAAATAATTTAAAGTGTTTGTTGGTTAATGAAGGTAAAGATTGAGTTCCTTAAAAAAGGATCAATAGAGCATGTTTGTTCCAAAAGGTCTCAAGAAGCAATGAGATGAGGACAAGTGCTTGATGGTTAATGGTAAAAGGCATGTGAGGGTGATAATTTTCATGATCATGGGGGTTTTAAGTAAGATATAATGGTGATCACTATAAGATAAAGACCTGGTTGATCCATAGAGATTGATGGTGTGCATTAAGTCAATATTATAAGATTGCACGAGATGAGGTCAACTATTTAAGGTTTAACATTTAGCAGTGGTACACTATGAGTTAAAGGCTGATATTAGCATAATAAGATTGATAGTACATAATTGATCAAAATTATCAAGGAAATGAGATGAGGTCATGGTGTTCAAAGTTTAATTATGACTATTTGAATTCAACATTTTGAATTTAATAAAGGGAAAAACTAGTCTATAGTATTTTAGACCATATCTTTTAATCCAAGATGAATTTTCTCATGGTTTAAAAATAAAAGTGGTAAGGGAATCCAAGATAAATTTGGAAATATAATTTTTAAGATTTGAAAGTGTGTAAAATCAAAGATATTAAGGTTTAAATTTTACTACGTGTTCATGTTTATTCTACAAGTGACCTGATAAGGGTAATTAAACTTATGTAGATGGTTTTTCAATGTTTCATGGTGACTTAACTATTAGAGAGTGTTGTAGACTCCATAAGGATAATTTTTATGGATTTTGGTTATGTGATAAATTTATCTTAAGTATGAACAAAGATTAATAAGTTGACTGTGTGTTCATTCATGATGTCTTTATGAACAAAACTATTGTTTACTATTGTTTGAATTGATTGAGTTTATAGAAAAGAGTGTAATGATGACTATGATCATTTGAAGATGACTAAGGGGTAATGTTGAGTGGACCTATGCATTTTTAGGTGGTCCTATGTTTCTATTTTAATCATTATTGTGCTAATAGGGTGGATATGTCTTCACGAGACCTATAAGAGCTACAAGGGCCTAATTGAAAGGTGCAGATGCTTAAGGGTGACCCATGAGTGTTATGACTGACCTATGTGGATGGTATTGAGATATGTATTGATGAGGTATATTTATTAAGGTTTATAGAATGCCTATTGGTTGACCAAGATGGTGATGTTCATGAATGCTTTATAAACAATGAAACCAAATATGATGGTTTATAGAGTTGTGTGAGTGACTTTTAAGAGGAATGTGTATGTGGGAATTATGGAGTGAAGGAAGGGTAGAGTGATCAATAGATGAGTTAATGAGTAGAGAAGATTGAGGATTGAATATATGACCTATGGGTTATGTTTTGGATGTCAATATAGTGCTCTTATAGATTGAAGATGAGTGAAGAGGTCTAAGGTGATCCAAAAGGTGGCTTTAGATGCATTGAGTGATCAGAATTGAAGAGAGCTGATATAATTTGTATCTCCATTGAATTGGTAAGAAATTAGTGTTTAAGAGATGTATTTATAGGTGTTATTTTGGTAGTTCAACATCTAGAGGGGTTGTAGCCTCCTTGTAAGGCAAAACTTGCTAAAGGTCTAGTTATTGTGGTAACTCAACTAGACAGGTGTGGTAGCACCTTGTGGGATTGTAGTCTCACTAAATAAGGGATGGTAGTTCCTTGATTAGTTGTATATGGTCTAAATTGGTTCTTGTTATTATAGGATAGTAGTCTAATTATAGGTTCCACTGGGTTTTCTCCCCCAAGAGGGTTTCCCACATATGTCATGTGTTATGTGATTAATCTTGCTTATCTCTCTTATTTATTACTATGAATGATGTATATGCTTAATTAATGTATGTATTGAATGATTAAGGGTTTAAAGGAATTGGAATTGAATTTGATAATCTGATCCCACTAATTCACCCACCCTCTTAGTGGCTTGTACTTTTAACAATTGGTATTAGAGCAGGTCCTTATTATAAGTTTAACCACTTGAAGGTGATCAAAGGTACAATAGTTGACAAAGAGGCTATCCCTTGTATTCAAGAAAAACTAGTTTGTGCTTTATCAAATGTCAATTTAAGCATGGATCCTGTGAAGATGTAAGTGAAATATTTAGAAGCAACAATCCAAAATCTATAGGTCATGATGGTTAAAGGTCTCAACCAAAGGGAAGAACAATTTGAAAATAAAGTCATGAATTACTTAGATGTGATCTTATCCAAGGACAAAACGGATTTTAGCTCCACCAAAAGGGTCAATAATGAAAATTCATGGATTGGTAATGATCAAGCAAAATAAGGTCAAATTTAAATGATGTCTTTAACGGGTAATACTTCTCCTATAATCAATTTGGTCATAGATATAGGGATTATGATTTCTCTCCAAATATCAAAAGGAATCTTATATGCTACAATAATAACCAACAAGGTCATATTTCTAAAAACTACAAAATATCTTTTTGGAAAAAAGGATATGTAAGTTATTGACACCATCAAATGGTTTAAGAAGACTAAGTCTAAGATTGAAGAAGAAAAGAAATAAAATTCAAGCGATCTACCAAAGGAAGAGTCAAATTTTGTTCAAGTAGCCTTGCATACTCAAAAATATGGGAATAAGAGATGGTTCATAGATAGTGGATGCTCAAATCATATAACAAGAGACAAGATCAAGTTTATCTCTCTTAAGAATACCAACCTTGGTTCAATGAGATTTGGTGACAATAAATCTACAAAAATAATTGGCAAAGGTACAATGAGTTTGGATAATGGTCATTCTAGGACTGAAAATTTCTTATATGTAGAAGATTTGAAACATAATATTTTAAGTGTGAGCCAAATGTGTAAGCAAGGAAATTTTGTAACTTTTTGTGATGATGTTTGTGAATTGAGAAAGGTTGGCAAATTAGTTTCAAATGTTTATAAAATAGATAATAACATGTATGTATTCCATGAATCTAATAAGGAGGAGTGATTCATGAGTCAATTGGAAGAAAGGTGGCTTTGGCATAGAAGGCTTGGACATATAAATTTTGATAACATGGTAAAGACTTGTTCAAAGGGGTTGGTAAGGCATATGCCCAAGATTTTTAAGATTTTTTATTCTCTTTGCAAGACATGTCTTCATGGGAAGAAAACCAAAATAAGATATAATTACAAAGAGTTCTCCACTAAAAATCTGTTAGAGTTGATCCACACTGATCTATATAGACCTATGAGAACCCAAAGTATTCAAGGTAATAGATACTTCATGCTTCTCCTTGATTATTTTACTATGATAAATTAGATATTTTTTCTTAAAGAAAAATAAGAAGCCTTTACAAAATTTATGGGATTCAAAGTGCCTGTAAAAAATGATAAAGGGTCAAAGATCAAGTGTGTAAGATCAGATAGAGGAGGTGAGTTTTGGTCTCATGAATTTGATGATTTTTGTGAAAAATAAGGGATAAAGAGATAATATTATGCTACTTGAACACCACAATAGAGTTATGTTCTTGAAAATAAGAATAATACTATTCAAAATATGAGTAGAACCATGCTTTAAGATTCCAAACTTTCATATGGTTATTGGGAAGAGGTAGCCAACACTTTAGTTTACATCCTAAACATGTGTCAAATCAAAATAAATAGTGATAAGACTCCTGAATTATGGAAGAATAGAGTATCTAATGTTAAACATTTTAGAGTGTTTGAGATTAGGTGCTTCATCAAAAGAGATGAAGAGAATCTTGGAAAATTTGATTCAAGGTCTGATGAGGGCATCTTCTTAGGTTACTCTTCTATTAGTATTGCCTATAGGTGATTCAATAAGAGACTACAAAAGATTGTTGAAAGTTCAAATATAAGGGTAGATGAGACAAGTAGAATCAAGAAGCCAAAATTACAGGTTAGTGACTCAATTTAGAATGCTATTAAAAACAATGATGAGTTATCTTTCAAATAGATGATGAAGATGAAGAGGAGGAAGAAAGACAAGATTCTCAAGCTCCATCCAGAAGAATTCAGAAAGATCATCCAATCTCTCAAATTATTGGAAATGTTGGTGCAAAGTTGCAAACTAGAAGGAGAATGTTGATCAATCAAAATCAACAAGACTCAGCTTTGTTATCCATGATTGAACCCAAAATATTCATGAAAACTATAAAATATGAAAGTTGGAATGATGCAATGGGTGAAGAAATTGATCAAATAGAAAAGAATGAAACATGGGACTTGGTTCCTAGGCCAAAAGATAAAAATGTGATAGGTACCAAGTGGGTTTTCAAAAACAAGATGAATGAGAAAGGATAAGTCACAAGGACCAAGTCTAGATTGGTGTGTAAAGGATATGTTTAAGTTGAAGGAATATATTTTGATGAGACTTTTTCTCTTATGGTAAGAATGGATGCAATTAGAATTTTCTTGGCATATGTTAGTTTTAAATATTTTAAGGTATATCAAATGGATGTGAAATCTACATTATTGAATGGCAACTCAAAAGAAGAAGTCTAACTTCATGTCAAGTAATCAATATTTTGTGTGTAAGCTAAAGAAGGCTCTGTATGGTCTTAAACAAGCTCCTAGAGCTTGGCATGATAGGTTAGATAGGTATCTCTTGATTCAAGGTTTTAAAAGAGGGGTAGTTGATAGTAATTTATACATGAAGACTGAGTTTGAAATGTCAATGTTGGGAGAACTATCTTTCATATTAGGATTATAGATTAATCAAATTGATGTAGGGATATTAATTTAAAAAGATAAATACATCAAAGATATGCTAAGGAAGTTTGATAGTATAGATTGTAAGCCAATGGGTACTCCAATGATCACAAGATGTAAGTTAAGTAAACTGGATAACTCACCAAAATTTGATCACACTTTGTATAGATCCATGATTGAAATTATTTTGTACTCTACTACTTCTAGGCCTGATATCATGCAAGCAGTGGGTCTTGTAGGAAGGTTTCAAGCTGACCCTAGAGAATATCACTTAAAAGTAGTCAAAAGGATCTTGAGATATCTCAAAGGCACCATAAAGTATGGTTTATGGTATCCCAAGAGTAAAGAATTCTCTTTGAAAACATATACTGATGAAGATTGGGTAGGATGTGTGGATGATAGGAGTACTAGTGGTGGGTTCTTCTTCATGGGGGAATGCTTGGTGTCTTAGCTAAGAAAGAAGTAAGTTTCAATGTATATATCAACTATATAATCTTAGTATATAACATCTACCTCTTATTACACTCAAGTCATGTGGATGAAACACACTTTGGAGGATTATAAGGTAAGACAAAATAGACCTTTTATTATATTTTGTGATAATACTAGTGTAATTATTATCTTAAAGAATCCTTTTATGCACTTAAAAAATAATCACATTCCTATTAGATAACATTTCTTAAGAGAACAAGTGATTAACCAAAGTGTTAAGTTGGAGCATGTGCCTACAACAGAGCAACATATAGATCTTATGACCAAACCATTGTCAAAAGCTACTATTGTCACTTGAACTTGCACCCCTTGAGGAGATGATTAAGCTCTCCTCTTTCAAGTGGCACAATGAAAACACCTTAGGGCTATAAGTGACCCAAATTTGAGGTGAGTCTCTAGATTAGGGCTAGTTCCCTTGATGTACCACTTCAACACACCACAACCACACTTACACTTATAAGGAAAAGGGTTAGGAAGTCTACACTAAACCTAGCTAAGGAGGTGATGCACTAAATTTATTCTCTACTCACACCACTTACAATGCACTTAAAACCAGAGGGAAACCTGCACATACACTTCATCATACTAAAATCTCCTCTTCTACATCAATGTTTCAAGCATGGGGTCTTAAAGAGAGCTTGGACTAGGAGGACTAGAAAATAGGTCTTATAGAAACACTAATGAATAGACTATTCACTATACCTTCAATCCACATTAGACACTTCTTTCTGACCTGTAAAAGAGAGTTTTCAAATTACACAAGGTATTAGGAAGGATAACATGTCAAGGTAAGCCAACATACACTTGCTCAAGACCAAAAAACATAACATGCACTTAGTGAAGTCATGAATGATGTAAAAACAAAATTATAATTAGTTTAAGGCCACAAATGAGTAGGGATTCACCAACTCATATGGATATATCCATCCAAAATACAAAAAGCTAGTATATATAGAAATTATGAGAGAAGAGAGAGAAAGTGAGACTCAAGAGTCACAAGGACACTTGTAAAGTAAGGAGTTACAATAGTAATATAATTAGGGATAATATGGGTCATATAAGGAATATAAGGAAAAATGTCTCCCAGATCATCAAACTCCTCCAAATGTGGCGTAGATGCTCTCTTGCTTGCATATGAAACTACCGTCATGAATTGCTTTCATTAAAATACCTCACCACTGAATAGGGACATGTATAATGGTTGATTTAAGAAGGAGGGGTTACTAAAAATCCTCTAGAGGCATTGGAGTGGTCCCTAATCATCCATATCCTTCTGGCCATGAGCAATCATCCCTAACAGTTATAAATGACTCTTTCTCATGCACCCTTCACACTTGACACTCAAAATGCTTACAATTTTTCACTCCAATACATAAAAAAGGAGGAATACCACATGTCAAGAGTCTCCATGTCATCAGATTTATTAATTAAGCCTCAAAAGGCTTCCTAATTAGAATTATCATCTTTTTCACTAAGTGATCACTGCTTACTCACTAGACTAGCTGAGATGAGGAAGATGGTAGGCATAATTAGGAGACTAGATAGCTAAATATATGAAAATGGAGACATAAATAAAGTCCCAATATCTATCCTAAAGTTTATTGCATCATTTGAAGCTTCTCCACACCTATAAAACACTCAAAATTGTCAAATAAAGCTATATTACACACCATCCGTATAAATAGGGTACACCTCAATTGGAAGTAAAGGAGTAACAATGAGTATTATATAGCTTCAAGTCATCTCCCTAGACTTTACTCTCCATTTGGATGTTTCATTTGTCTTATCTTCTCCATCAGGTCTGAGTTGGGGTTTTATGAGGGTTTAGAGTCACCTAGACTCTTAGCCTTTGTTCATGAAGGTATCATGTTTAACCCCATATTTTATTATTATTATACCATATTAGGGTCCCCAAATAACACCTATAAATACCTTGGGGTCCCATGCACAGCCTTAAAAGAGTTATAAGCATTCAAACATGGCCACTTAGGCTTTTCTAGCAGTTTGCATAGGCCTGTGTGTAATTTAAGCCAAGAAATAGATTCTTAGAGACCTTCCCTACATGATAATGGATCTAAAATTCATATAATTATCCAAAAATAATGTTTTAATATGTTTTAGTGCACATATCAACCCAAAAAATAAGTTGATCTCCCTTTAGATGTTAGGCCTAGTGTTGGTTTTATATCCTATCTACAACTTTTGATGTTTTGGACCCTCTAACTTAGATTATTTGAATACTATCAGCTTAAAAACCTCTTATGACATCCCTAAAGCATGATAAAACAAGTTATAGTGCCCAACCAAGGCTATAGATGAAAATGACTTCCTTACCTAGCAATAGGCTTTACCATCCTTCATGGTGCTGATTGTAGCTTTAAATGTCCAGACCACCATATTTGGTTCTACCCCCTGATGCTTGGTTTTACATATTGGTATAGGTGTATTCCAAATCCAAAAACCCTATTTTAAGGTTTCCTTTGCTTCTGGTCTCAACTTTCCATCTCCTTTGTCAAAGTGTAGGGTTTATGCATAAGGGAAAAGTACCATGTATCTGAGACAAAATAGGGGGCACTTCCCCTATTTTCCTAGAACAACCAATACTTGAATATAATCCTTCAAGGTCATATATAGAAATTTTCAACCCTTGGTGACAATTCTAAAGCTCCAAACTTATCAAAACCTCAAAATAGGCTTGTTAGGGGCAGACTGTGTACAAACCTTTCTCAAGTGGACTGTAGGTGTATCTTAGAGCTCCCATTTTTGATTAATATAACACTATGAGAGTGTCATGAGGGTTTTATGACTAAAATTAATGAGATATTATCTCTCTTTATCTATCCAACCCATCACACACTCCTCCACTTTGACTTAATCAAGACTGTGCTCTGCCTTCCTGCCTGCTATAGGTGTTTGGTCTGATGTAGTAAGGAACCTGCAGGTGATCAATTATCCTCTAAATACTATTTACTCTCCATTTGAATCATTATAGGTCTTATGTAAAATTCATAACATGTAAGTGTATTAATTTGAAGGTTTCCAAGTTTGATTTTCCACCCTTGGCTTGCAACTCTATATGCTCAACTATAGGTGACCATCTTCCAGGCTTGAGTACACTTGTAGGTGTACTAGAGTGTTTAAACTTTGCTCCTATCCCACCTAGGTGTTTCCTTGAGATCCTTGTGTGATTTTAGCCTATTAGAGTCATTAAAAATGGTAGAAATCTCTTATATTTCCATTCTTGAGATCCAAAAGTATCTTTTCTTTGGAATCCTGTAGATAACACTGTAGGTTTTAAGTGACTAAATGCATGGTTTTAAAGTGTTCAAACACCATAATACTCAAGTATTATAGCCTCTCACCTTTACCTAGTTGGACCCATAGGATAGGGATAATAAATGAATTCATCAATGCTATTCAACACTAAGCCCCTCATCTTTATTTGAATTCCACAAAAGTGCTTGGTGCACTATTTTGCCATTTTGGGGAAAATGGTCTCAAGGCTCAAAATTGTCAACTTAGGATGGTTTATCAATACCTGATGGGCCACCAAAATATTAGTCATGCTCACCAAGTGATCAATTTTCTTCACACACCTTATGAAGACTCAAACCTACTAATCTCCTTCTGTACACACTCTTGCAACTTTGTTAGACACCTGTAGGTGTGAAAGGAACCAATATACAAGCACAAACAAGCCTAGAAGAGGATTATTGAGTTATTGAAACTCCTAAAGACATTAAAAAAATGGAAAATATATGGAGAGGCATTAGACAACCTTAAAAAACACATGAAATAGCCAAACCTATCAAACCAAAGCAAAAAATTTAGAAATAACTCATATAGGGACCCCTTATGGATGCAAGAGCATAAAAATCTACTTGGCTTCTTAACAATGGTTCATAAAGGGAGAGCCATAAAACACAAAATTATTACCATGGATTTGAATATGATCAAGACCCCTCTCAACTCCCAAGATCACTCCTCCCAACTCCATATGTATGAACTCTACCAAGCATTTAAAGTTGACACTCTTTGGCTTGTGAAGGCAAGAAAGAAGGAGAAGAATATTTTTTTTATATTTCTAAATTTGTATCTACACACCAAGAATATGGAAGACATTAGGGATCTCAAGAGACACTATGCCCATGTTTTCACCTAAAGGTGAACTCTCCAAGTCTGTACAAGTGCCATTAAGAGCCCATTTTTTGGGAGATTCCCCTATTTCAGTGCATGAAACTACTTATTTTATATCTCTAACCATTTAATGACATGATTTTACCTCATATACATTATAATACTTCTTGGCAACAAATTTATTCCTTGGAAAAAATTTGTATGTCATTTAATGAGCCCAAAATGTGACCAAAAGACACTTTTGACATATGAAACATGGTAAAGGGCTAATACATGACTTAGGTACACCTTAGAATACCTCAATGAACCTATTAGAAAATTTATAAACCCATTTTAGCCTTTGACCTTGTTTGACCATAGTTGACCAAGATTGACTTGAGTTGACTAGATAAGTATAAGGAAGCTAGGCTTACATCAAGGCTATAACAAGGATAGGTGAGATAATTAGACACACATGAGACCATATAAGACATGAAAACCTTATAAAAAGTTTAAATATGTATGGGTTGACCCATTTGGTAAAAAAATACATTTGAGTATCTAAGACAAAGCTTGAGTGTCATTTATTTCTATGTAAATCAATAGAAGGTATTTGGTTAAGGGGGAGCAATAAGTTCATGAGCTTGCTCTAGAGGTTTGTAAAGAAGCTATAGCGTAGATGTAGAATTGGTAGTCATGGAAGTGTCATAAAATAGAAGGATAGTAAGCTTTTGTGGTGTCTCTTCATGCTGTGTGGTGATTTAAAGATGCTCAAGAAGTGAAATTGCTTAGAAATATTAGGGGGAGTCCTAAATTTTTTATTGATGTGTTCCATCATTTTAAAGTACTTTTGTGTGTTATTTTTTCATTAATTGTAGTGCTTGGTTGAAGAGAGTATTGGAATGGAACAAGATGAAGGTGTCAAGGTAAGAAGAGGTAGGCTCAAGGTAAGGGGGAGTTTGTATCACATTTCTAGGTGGTCCTCTCCTATTAATGGTCTTTTTAGGTCCTCAGGATTAGTTGGTGCCCACTTTGTCATTGTGTTAAAGGGGGAGAAAGTTCCTATTGTGAGAGTGCTTGAAGAGAAAGGAAGTGATTTGTATGATGTGTGTTGAAATTTATGACAAAGGGGGAGATTTTTGGAGAGTTGTCAATGATGTCATGGTAATGTCATGGAGGTGTCCAAGTGAGTGGATGAAGTGCTTTGATAGTCTAAGTGACAATGACAAAGTTGCAATATGCTTGTCATAGTTTGCTTGAAGAAGGCTTGGTTGATCTTTAGTGTTGGTATGGTTTGAGATGATTAGGGATGATTATAAAGTATTGATCATGTGAAAGGGGTCATATTAGTGGTTAAGGATGATTGGAGAACTTATGTGCGTAAGTGGAATTCACCCAGTTCATCATTTTTATCATCTAGACATTTTGGGTCCAATGACATGTTGGTGTATGCCTTTTTTCCTATGGGTTTTGGCAACACGGTTACATATTGCTTGCTTATGTGATTTAGGTGTCATGTTGGTTATTTAGAATGTTTAATACCACATTCACTAGAATGGGTTATATCTTTCCTCCTCCAACCTATTTATGTACCTATTTCCTTTCATATTCTAATATAATATTGTGTGGATCATTGGTGTATCATTCCTCTTATTCATTTCTTGTAGTTGTGTGTGTGCTTGTGCTCAGTATTATCTTGTACAATATGCATCTCACATAACATATTTAATTAGTGCTTTCACTTGGATCGATATTCCTAGAGCTCATTTTGATATGGTATCAAAGCTGATCTAGATATGCGGATTGTCAAGTTTGTTTGCAAGTTTTTTTCTATTTTATTTGAGAAAGTGAAAGAGAGAGGTTAGGCATTGAATTTGTATCCTTATTTGCTTCAGTTCTAGGCTTATCTTAGCTTTTTTTTTTGAGATCTAATTTTATTACAAAAGTTTGGCATCATAATCTTTTTTTGGCATTTAGATTTAATTTGATGCTTTATTTGATTTGCCACTAGTAATTTTTTTTGTGGAATTATAACAATTAGAGATATGGTTTGTGATCAATTTATCTTTTTGCAAAATCTAATTTAAAAAAAATGAGTGATTTTTTGAATTTGAGATAGCTAGATACATATTGAGTCATTAAAGACCTTTCTATTGAGTCCAGAAGGCTCGATAAAGTTAAGATCAACTTTTGTTTTATCAGATTTGGAGTTTTGAAGCATTTTTATGAGGGTTTGAAGTTTGGAGAAGGTTACCAAATCTAGGAGGTACTAGCATTTTTAGACCAATTTCAGCTAAATTTGACCCCACCATCACGTTCGAAATGCCCAAATCTATCTAGATCAACTTTGATTTCATCAAATTTTGATATCTGAGGCACATTTGGCAAGGGTTTAAAGTTGGAGGAAGTTAAATCATAGTAGTGATAGAAATTTGACCATCAAATTTAATCTAGTGAATTTTATGGAATATTCTCTGTAGATTCTACCAACTTTGCCACCAGATTTGGTAGTTCTGCTAGAATTAGTTGGGTTCTACATTTGGTTGGAGGTTTACCAGATTTGATGGAATTTTTTAGTAGACCTATAGATTTTTTAGCATCACCAAATTTGGTGACATCATGCCAAATTTAGCAGAGGCTTCATTTTTCAAATCTACCCCCTTCACGAATGAGCAGTCTGCCCTGAATCAGTCAACTTTGGAAGACCATATCTTGGTCATATGAGCTTCTTTTTTAGAGTAATATTTTTTGATTTGGGGTAAAATTTTGTGATCTACACATTGGTGTAATTTTATTTTGTTTTTGGTGTCTATTGTTTCTATAAATTTTAGATTTTCAAAGATGTTACTGAGTAATCCTCATTTTTGACCCTTCTAGGGCTTCGTTTGGGAACATACAACAACATTTTTTGGTGATTTTTTTTACATTACATGATTTTTCTTGTAATTTTTAGTGGTAGGATCTATCTAATCTATTTATATCAAAAAATTATACTTCATTTTATGTGGCCTTTTTTGGCATCTATATTCACTAAGATCAAATCCAATTCATTGACAAGTGGTAGTTATAAAACACACTGAATTATAAAGTGCCAAACTTTTAGGGGGATACTTGAATATTTCACAATTGAATTATCCTCATACGGATGCATTATCGGTAGAGTCCGTCATCCTCCTACTTGGATTGTTTGCATTTCATGTGTATTACACTATTTGCTCTTATGTGGACCCATTTTGGTTAATTCCAATGTCCATGCTTAGAGTGTGCACTAGTACTTGATCATAATCACATATTATTCATTCCTTGAGTTTTATTTGTTATTTCAAATATAGGGGGGATCAATGTTGATTGTCTTAGGGAGTTTTGTTGTGGGCCCTACATTGTTTCATGTGCACATTCAATTTTTGTAACTGTTACCTATGCCCATTTAGTGACTACTTGCACAAATTACTATTATATTCTAAAATGCATTATCAATAGAGCTTGATGTCTATTTGAGCATGCATTGTCACTTGTGTACTGATTGCTCTCACTTGATTGGACTCATTTTTGGCATAATCCAAAGTCTATCTTTAGAGCATGCACTATTACTCTCAGTTATGGTCATGTCGACTCCACTTGAAGATATCTGTTGAGGAGTGTTGTTTCATCTCTAGTGATCCTTTTTGGGAAGGACAATTATGTTTCATGGCATATGTACATGGAATGTTTACTCAAGAAATGAGAACTTATTCCCTTCTTATATGGATAGATTCCTGCTCCTATTGACTCAGGTCAATATAATGATTGGGCCAATTCTTGTGAATGTATTTATGGTCACTTAATGTTGCATGTTTCATGGGATTTACACCACCATATGGAGCATAGAGAGTGTCCCTCAATTATTTGGAGCACTCTTCAGAGTCTTTTTGGTGATCCTTCTAAGACTTACATCATTCCACCTCCTCTACTTCTTATCATCTCTTTAGAGATAGTTGTACTCTCACCTCTTGATTTTATTTCTTGTGATGACATATCCATGGTGGATAGTGCTATTCCTTCTATCGAGACCCTACTATAAGATGAGATTCTACCGGACCTTAGTTATCTTATTATATATTCTTCATTCATTCTTGTGCTAATTGTTACTCTTTTAGAGCCTTCACAAACTTGTACTTTAGATGACTCCACTATTTATAGTATGAGTACACACATTGAGAGTACTGATGACTCATATGTTCTTGTAGACATTCATCTTATAGATCTGAGTGCTTTATTTATAGACCAGTCTTTAAATTTGATAGTTATTGAGCATTGATCTTCTCTTCTCATGGACATTCTTTCAGTGAATGTTCCATGTCTATATTATTCTCTAGTTGTTTTCTCTCCTTCATTGCATTCTTCTTAATTTATATCTTCTATAGTTAGTCCTATGATATCTGATCAAAATTTGGCACATTCAAGCACTAGCAGGGAGACATTTTAGCATTTTTTTAGAGATCTACATCTTGATTCATATATGCATTCCACTTGAGTGGGAATTCAATAGTTTGATAGCTCATGGTTTTTTTCTTCTGAAAGGAAGAGACAACATTTGTTTCAGAGGGACCTACTACAACATTTTCCATGAAATATTCTACATTCACATTCTCTCTTTTCTATGTGGATGCACATGTCCTTCATGTTTTGTAGGATATTGGGGATCATCGCTATATACTTGAAGTGTTGTTTATTTTAGCATCTTCATTTGGGGGGTCTTTTAGTCTCCTCTTCTTATTTTCTCTCTTTTAGGGGGGAGTTTATTCCCACTGGGTTTTCTCGTTTTCTCTACTTTATGAGAGATTGCATTATACATGGGTACCTCATCAGGGCTTGTTGTCAGGACCCATTTTTTTACATTTTTTGTATGTCACCTACCTAAGTTGTGCTTATGAGAGGGGTGTTGGTGTATGCCTTTTTTCCAATGGGTTTTGGCTACACGGTTACATATTGCTTGCTTAGGGGCTTTAGTGTCATGCTGGTTATTTGGAAAGTTTAATACTACATTCGCTAGAATGGGTTATATCTTTCCTCCTCCAACCTATTTATGTACCTATTTCCTTTCATATTCTAATGAAATATTGTATGGATCATTGGTGTCTTATTCTTCTTATTCATTTATTGAAGTTACATGTATGTGTGTACTTAGTATTATCTTGTACAATAAATAAATCACATAGCATATTAAATCAGTACATTCGCTCAGATCAGTATTCTTGGAGATCATTTTGATATGGTAAAAAATCTGAGTAGGTAGTTTGATAATGTCATAGTTACCATGTGTGGATGAGTTAAGGAGAGTTGGTCATATGGATTTGATCATATTAGTACCTATTTTATATGCATAAAGTCTCAAGTCTAGTGATGAAGTGTGAAAAAAGATATGCAAGTGCAAATTTGGGCTCTCAGGGATTTTGACAGTGTTTTCCCATATTTAGCCAAATTTACAATGTGGCAAGAAAAATTGAGTAGGAATTTTTATGATGACATATCTTGCATGTGTAGATGTTTTAAGAGAAGGTGATCATATGGGTTTGTTTATTTTTATGCCTAATTTATTTTTTCTAACTTTCAGGTTAAGTGTTAAAGTGTGACAAAAGCTATGCATGTGCAAATTTGGTCTTTCCAGATAGTTCTTGACATAGTTGTCTCTATAAATAGATAAATCTGAGGAGGCATTTTAATGTCATTATATCTCACACATTTGAGGGTTTCAAGAGTAGTTTTAAACATGGTTGGATTCTCCTATGTGAGGAAATCCTATGGTCCAAATTTTAGATCATGTGTCTAAGTGTAACAAAACTTATTCAGGTCTAAAGTTGGCCTTCCATGCAGATAAACAATGGTCCCCATAGTCATTTTTTCACAAAGTTAAATATCATGACCAGATGGAGATATAATGGATCATGAGTGATTGTAATATGAATATATAGGTGTGAAATAAATTAAAGAGGTCAAAGTGTTCATTGGTTAATGAAGGTAAAGATCAAACTCCTTACAAAAGGATCAACAAAGCACGTTTCTATCAAGGTCTTAGGAAGCAACGAGATGAGGAAAAGTGATTGATGGTTAAAGGTAAAAGTGATCAAAAATTGCATAAGGGTACCAAGTATCATGATTATAGGGGTTTTTAACAAGATCTAATGGTGAGCACAATAAGATAAAGACCTAGTTGATCTGTAGAGGTCGACAGTATGTGTTGAGTCAATATTGTAAGATTACATGAGATGAGGTCAACTGTTCAAGGTTTAACGTTTAGAAGTGGTACACTGTAAGTTATAACTTGAGATTAATATAATAATATTGATGGTACATGATTGATCAAAATCATCAAGGACACAAGTTGAGGACATGGTGTTCTAATTTTAAATATGATCATTTGAATTCAAATTTTTGTATTTAACAAAGGGAAAAACTAGTTTGTAGTTTTTTGGACCATATATTTTGATACAGGATGACTTTGATCTTAGTGTAAAAATAAAAGTGGTAGAGGATTCCAAGATGCATCTAGAAATATATATTTGAAGATATGAAAGTGTGTATATTCAAATATATTAAGGTTCAAAGTTTAATATGTGTTCGTTCTTGTTTTACAAGTGATCAGAGAAGGGTAATTGAGCTTATGTAGATGTTGTTTCGATGTTTCATGGTGACTTAGATATTGGAGAGTGTTATAGAATCCATAAGGATAATTTGTATGGATTTTAGAGATGTTATCAGTCTATATTGATTATGAAAAATATTAAAAATTTAACTATGTGTTCATTCATGATGTCCTTATGAACAAGACTATTGTTTTAGTTGATTGAGCTTGCACAAAAGAGTGCAATAAGGAATATGATCATTTGAGGATGAGTAAGGGGTAAAATTGAGTGGACATATGCATTTAGAAATAATTATATGTTTCTATTTTGTTTTTTATTGTGCTAATGGGGTGTAGGTCTCCATGAGACCTGTAAGAGCTAAAAGGGCCTCATTGAAAGGTGTAGCTACTTAAGGGTGACCCATGAGTGCTATGGCTGACCTATGTGGATGGTATTTAACTATGTCATAATGAGATATATGCCTTAAGGATTATGGCATGCATATTGGATGACCAAGATGGTGATGTTCATGAATGCTTAATAAATAGTGAAACCAAATATGATGGTTTTTAGAGTTGTGTGACTTGTAAGAGGAGTGTGCATGTGGGAATTATGGAGTGAAGGAGGGTTAGAGTGCATAGTAGATGAGTTTATGAGTAGATAATATTTAGGACTAAGTATATGCCCTATGAGTCATGTTTTTGATGATAGTATAATGCTCTTTCATATTGAAGATGAGTGAAGAGGTCTAGGGTGATCCAAAAGGTGGCTTTATATGCATTGAGTGAGCTGAATTGAAGAGAGCTTATATAATTTATATCTCCATCAAATCAGCATGTAATCAATGTTAAAGAAATGTTGTATTCATCAGTGCTATTTTGGTAGCTCAACATCTAAGGGGGTTGTAGCCTCCTTGCAAGGTGAAACTTGATAAAGGTCTAGTTGTTGTGGCATCTTATCTAGACAAGTGTGGTAGCACCTTGTGGGATTGAAATCTCACTAAATAAGGGATGGTAGTTCCTTGATTAGATTTATCTAGTCTAAACTGGCTCTTGTTATTATAGGAAAATATTCTAGTTGTAGGTTTTAATGGATTTTATCCTCCAAGAAGGTTTCCCACATATGTCATGTGTTATGTGATTAATCTTGCTTGTCTCTCTTGTTAATTACTATGAATTATGTATATGCTCAATGAATATATGTATTGAATGATTAAGGGTTTAAAGGAATTAGAATTAGATTTGATAATTTGGGTCCACTAATTCACCTCCCCTTTTAGTGGCTTATACCTCTAACACTATTTTTCTATTGCTTGCCCTTGGTATATGGTCAAACTGGATATTTGCAATCTACTACTTTAGAGTGGCGACCATGGCCTTGTAGGGAACTATCTTGTAATCTTTGGTCTAAAAGTTGTCTATAACCTAATTGATGATTAAATTTGAATCACCATAAACCTATAGATAATGTATATTCCATTTTACTTCTTGTTAAAGCCCTATGATGAGTGCTTCATATTCAACCATGTTATTGGTACAAGGAAAATTGATTCTGAGTGACTTAGGGATTAGATCCCCCTATGGTGTTATAAACAAAAGGCCTACCCCTGATCCATATGATATGAATGAACCATTAAAATAAATCTTCTAATGCCACTCTTTAAAATGTGTTTCAATGATGATCATGATGGATTCATCAGGGAATTGGAATATGAGTGGCTATATATCTGTAAGGGGTACTTTAACAAGCTAATCACCAAGAACTTGCCCCTTGATGGCTTTTTGGTTTAAATATTCCATCTCAAAATCACTAAGAAGCATGATCCATTTGGCTATGGGGCCTTGCAAATATATTTTAGATAGTAGATACTTGATTAGATATAATTTTAAAATGACCATGGTCTTATTGTTTAACATGTAGTGTCACAGTTTTTGAGCTACAAAGACCATGGCTAAACAAGATTTTTCAATGGAAATATAATTGTGTTCATATGATATCAGTGTATGGCTTAGATAGTACACTACATGCTCTTTTCCATTATCATCATGTTGAGCTAGAAGTGCCCCCAAGGCTTGTTCTATTACTGATAGATATAAAAAGAGTGGTTTCCCTTGCATAAGAGGGAATATAACTAGTGGATTTTCAAGATAGTCCTTTAGATGTTGAAAATATTTTTGACAATCATCATCCCAAAGAAATGTTACACCCTTATTTAGTAGGTGTGTAAATGGGTGACACTTGTTAACCAATTGAGATATGAAACATCTGATGGATTGGATCTTGCCCTACAAATTATGGAGCTGCTTTAGAATGGTCAATGGTGGCATCTCTATTATGGCTCATACTTTGGCCGAATTAACTTATATGCCCCTGTGAGACATAATGAAGCCAAGTAATTTGCCTAATGTAACACCAAAAACACATTTCTTTTTGTTGAGTCTAACTTTGTATTCATGTAGTCACTAAAATATCTTCCTCAATGTTGTTAGATGATCGACCTTGGTCTTTAATTTGCCTAGTATGTTATTGATGTAGTCTTTAACAATGTCATGAATCGTATCATGAAATATGACTATCATGGATCTTTTATAAGTGGCCCCTACATTATATAGACCAAATGGCATAACTTGATAATAGAATGTTCCCCATAGAGTGGTGAATGATATTTTGTGTTAGTCTTCTGGTGTGATTATGATCTGATTGTAACTTGAGAAACTATCCATATGTGAAAGCATCTCATAGCCCACTATGGAGTCAACTATCATATCAATATTTAGAATTGAAAAGTCATCCTTAGGGAAAGCTTTGTTAATATCTCTAAAATTAGTATAGATTCTAATTTCTTTTGGATTTTTATTGACTGGTACATCATTGGAAATACATTTAGAGTAGTCGATTGGCCTAATACATCTCAATTATAAGAGATTAACCAACTCTTTCTTTATCAATGCAACAATGCAAGGATACATTTTGTGTAATTTTTGCTTTACTGGTTTGGCATCAAGATGTACCACAAGGTGGTGAACAACCAAGTCAAGGTCCAAACCAGGCATGTTAGAATAGGCCCATGCAAATATATCCACAAATTACCTTAATAAGGTTGTAAGGACTTCATGATCCTCATTAGTGAGGGATGCACATAATTTAATCCACTTTGGGTCATCTAGAGACCTAATGTTTACCTCTAATGTGTCTTCCACTAGAAGGGTTGAACTATCTTCAAGAATAGTGGGCAAAGATTTGAACTATTTGGCTATGTTAGAGTCCTTCATTAGGACTCATTCTTCAAGTTCTCCTAGACATGATGAATCAAAATCCCCTAAGGGGAGGGATGGCAATTTAATAAATTTTGTTAGAAACTCCTGAATGATGTGATCAAATGTTTGTTGTTCTTCAAGATTGAATTTAGATTCATAAACAATTTTGTCAGCATTAGTATCCTGAATGATTTGATCAAAGCCTATTCTTATTCAAGACTAAACTCAGACTCATAGATAAGTTCATCATTGATGGTCTCCTGGTATAAATTTGAAGAAGGTTGAACACCCCCATCTAGTGGTGCTTGAAACAAGTTTTCACCACTAGACTAGCCTTTATCTTTACTTTTTCCTTGGTTTGAAAGTGCTTGAAAGAGGTTTTCACTTTGAGACCTCAATGTTTTATTTATTATATTTTGGCTAAGGGTGTTTACCTGCTCTTAAAAATAAGCTGTAGGATCTATCTTGATTGAGAATCCTGACTTATGATCTCCCAATGGAACATTGTCCCTAAGGCCTAGAAAATCACAAAATCCTTCATCATTCTATAACTCATCAATTAGTATGTTGGATCCCTATTGGCTCTAGTCTATTATTTAGGGATGATATAATGGTATTAGATTATGATAAATGATTGGTTGAAGGGTAAACATGGTGTTATTTCAAATAGATTGGTTTAGGCTAAGTCATTGAGTTGGTTATGATCAGACTCTGCTTCACTACCAACATCATCATCATCACTAGTCATTGGTGATAGAATGTGAATAAAATACATGGGGTCACCCCTAGGTAGTTTATATCCAACTCCATAGGTTCCTTTATACTTAGTCATAGAAATGGGCTCAAGCATTCCTTGTTGATTTGGCTTGAGACCTCCTCCTTCATAGTCTTGGTTCTATATGATTTGATTTGGAATGGGATACTTGGATTTATTGTAAAAATCAACCAATTTGTCATTGTATAACCATGATTCATCATCTTTAAGAGGGTATTTTCCTTAGCTAGAGGCTAGTATGAATGTCATGGGTGTTGGACTATGCAGATGGCATTTTCTCTTTCTTTTCCATTGCATGAATGGTTTGGCTTTTGGTCTTCCAAAGGACTTTAGGTTTTGTGAGAGGTTTGTAATGTGAAAGGTGTCATGCATTAAATACTCTCTTGGGCCATTATCCAAAATAGTATAGTGATTGGATATCTTAGGAGGCAATATATGGGAAAATGAATCAAGGGTATTAGGGTCAATGTAGTTGGACTCTGGTAAATTAATAAGTATTGTTTTTCCTTTGTCCTGTATGGTAATTGGATTCATGCCAAAACGGTAATTGTAGCTCTTAAACTCATCTTCTAGATGTTTTCAATCCTCATATGGATGTAAATCTCCTGGAATACTAAAATTCATCCCTAAATGGGAGAACTTGATACACAGGTACAACATTGATGGGACCATATGAATCTCATGTAATCAAGGTCTACCCAAAAGCATATTTTATGATAAATTGAAATCTAACACATGGTAAAGTGTATCATGGGCCAAGGGCCCAATGATAACTAACAAGCTAATGGTGCCTTATAATTCTTGTTCTTCATTATCATAGGATTTGATGGTGATTGTTTCTACTTGGAGATCTACTGAGGTGTACTTAAAAATCTTGATGAGCTTTAGAGACATAATATTTAGACTTGATCCATTGTCTATGAGGAAACATTTCACTTTGTGCCTTTTTATGTAAAATTTGATGTATAATAGATTATTTTACAGTACGACAAGGGATGACATATCACTTTGAAGGTTACTTAATGAGTTAGATCTAAGTGTCCAACTAAAGCTTGAAATTTGTCAGGGGATATGTCATTTAGAACTATGGATTGACCAAGGAATTTTGTCAAGATTTTTTTATGGATGGTTGATGTACATAAAAAATCTACAATGGAGATTAATGTTGGCATCTTTTGTAATTGTTCCATATTGTCAAACATATTTTCTAGGATAGTGGTAAATGGTTTGTTCCTAGGTAGAATTGCTGGTTGGATGATGGGTGAAGTGGTAGATGGTTATGGGCTTGGTATGGTAATCTTTCACCATCAAGTTATGATTGCACAATTAGGATTAGATACATGACCATTTTTGATATTAAATGATGGTGGATGGGGACTAGATAGGATAAGTCTCACTTATCGATGCACTTATACATGGTCATGGGATAATGATGAGTTATCAATATAAGGTCCTAACATGGAAATACCTGATTGTTGGTTTATTTGTGTTCTATCCTAGGTTAAGGAAGGATTACCAAAATGGTTTGGTTGATTTGGTATGATTTGCAATGGTCTCATTTGATTGGTACTTGGTCTAAGATTAATGGAAATGGTGTTAATGTAACCTCCTTAAATATGACCTACAACTGCATTGTAGTCATGCACAACTACATGGTAGGTTTATTGGTTGTTACCATTATGACATTGGTTTTATCCATTATTTTGATGCTATTGATTTTGTTGAGTTTGTTATTTTGGCCTTGGATGTTGATAATATTGTTGTTGATGTTACATTGGCATGTGTTGTGGTTTTTATTGTTATTGTTGGTTGTTATGTTAGGGAAAAGGATTATGATAAATGCCAAGGATTTGAATGGAACTAGAAGCTCCATGATCCAATGTGATCTCTCTATTTTACAACATATTCTAAATTACACATCTAATTTGCACACAATGCTGAAAATTATGGCCATTGACCCTATGAAAATCATAGAATTATTTTGGCCTATACCAGTCTAGAATGCCATCACCCTCACAAAATTTATCTTTTGGAACATGCCATATAATTAAGTTAGCTATTGAGAGCTTACAAAAGACTAATTATATGGGCTTTCCAAGGTTAGTAAAAGCATGATGATTAGGCATGTTTCTCCTTGGAGGAGGAGGGTTTTACAAAAGCATTGGATACTATGTTTATTGTATTAGTTATGCTGGTCTAGGCTATTATGCTTGTTGCACATGTTGTGGATATTGAAAAGTTTGTTGGTTAGGAATAAGCTAGAAAGGTGGCATAGACTGAACAGATAGTGTTTGTACCATTTAGACATGTCATGACTCTATTATTCCATTGCCTACAACATTCTTGTTGAGATTGAATTGCTTGGGACTCTCATTGTTATTGGCTTGTGTTGGTTATGATGCTTGCACTTGGATTAGATGTTGATTTGGCCACTATTTTGGTTTTGATTTTGGCCATTATTTTTATTTGATGAGGCTAGTTTAATGATCCCTTTGTTAATAAGGGCTCATTTGATCACTAAACCATTGTGAATGATTTATTTGAATGTCTACACACACTACAACTCTAGTTAATAAGACATCTCACTGTGTATATTTTTGGTAAACACACTAGCTAGTTTCTTATCTGGTATACTATGGGCAAAATAAATTTCAAGGGCTCTCCATCACTATAGATATATTTCAAAGCTTTCACATAGTTTTTGTTTTGCTTGTGTCAAGTCTAATAATGAAATCTTGTGCTTGAGATTATAAGAGAAGTGTTGCATGAATTTGTTTAAAATACTATCAAAATAAAAAATTGAATTCTTTGGTAACTTCAAGAACCATTCCAAAGCTTGTCCAACTAGACTTCTTGAAAACAACAAAAACAAATATATGTCACTATAGGCCACTATTTGGCATGTAACAAAGAATTCTACCAAGTGTGCTTTGGGGTCACCTTTCTCCTTGTATTAGTCAAACTTTGGTGGCTCATACCTTGAAAGAAATGGTATCTATAAGTACTCCATTTTGAAAGGGTAAGAACACACATCATCCAACTTGAACTTTTTGACTTGTTTCCCAACTTGGATAGTGATAATTGCATCCTTCATTTGTTATAGCTCTTGTTTAAGGAAACTTATGGGAACATTAGCTTGAAGAGATGGTTGAGTGGTCATAAGTGGATTACTTTGACTAAAGTATGATGGAGGTAATTGCTAGGGTATGTTGGATTGGCTAACAAATGAACTAAGAATATGCATGTGCAGATAAGGGTACAATTGTTGAAATTACACTTGTGGTTATGTAATATTTTGGTTGGGATTGGGTATGTAGGCTTGATGTTGGGAATATTGAGGTTGGGATGGTGGTATATAGATGTACTATGCCTATTGAGGTTGAATAGGGACATGCTACTGATTAGTCATACCTGGATGATTAAGAGGGACTTGTGGACCAAGACCCTATTTCTAAACTTGTGGCATGTTTGGCATGAAAGTCAACTATTGCCTAGTAGGTACTTGAGGAAGATTAGAACCTCTTTGTTGCACAAATCCTAGTTAGGATGTGGATACATGTTAGAGATTCAACATTTATTTTTGACCAATAGTTATATGTTATTGGTTAGACACCATTTGGTTTTGGATTGGCATGTTAGTCTTCAATGAAAGAAGTATGTTCACTACTACCTGGTGAGGTGGAACATTGGTTTCCCCCTGTTAAGGTGGAAATATGTTCTACCTCTACTTCATGGGTTGATTGGATGGTACTTGTTGTAATAGAATATTACTAATCACCTATTAGGGAGGATTAGGATTTGTCACATTATATTATGGCATGCCACTAGGTGCTGGCTGGTTATGTAATCCTTATTGTTGTGTACTAGAAGAAGCAACTAGTTGAGGATTAGAAGTAGTTGGTTGAGGTTGGGAAGTAGAAAATCCTACTCCCTAAATTTGTTAACCACTAATGGTACTAGTTAAAGGCACATTTTATTGTTGACTATGTGTTTGTGTGCTAACACAACTTTAGTTTGGATTGGACACTACTTATGTATTTTCCACTACATTTTGCTCATTATTTTGTGTAGAATCAGAAGACACTTTTTTGATATTTGTGGTATTAAACATGTTTTCAATCAATTTTTTTTGCATAAATGGGTTTAAACCTTAATTTTATTAACCATTTAATTCCATTAAAACTCCTGTTAAAGGAGCTAAATCAATGAGAGGATTGTTTGATATGGTCATCTAATTGAAGTTACATGATATGTCTCAATATGTCTAGTATGATATTTACATTTGAATGAAATGGTCCTTTATAAGGCCTCTTTCTATGATAAGTATACATATATCTTGATATGGTATTGGTACTATGGCATTAAGCTTGCTAGAAGAAGCCTAATCATTATTTTGATAAGATGTGTTATAAGGCCATCTTGATAGATTTTGTAAATTATCATGGCCTACCTCATAATTATATGATATTAAATCATAATAATATTTTTTTTATACATTTTTTGTAATCGTAGGTACACTAACCAAATATTGGGCTATCTATTTTTGATCTTGCTCTGTGTAAGGAAGTGTGCTAACCAAATAATTGACAAAAGGATCTTGACTCTGTTCCCCTATTTGAGTGTTGTATGGTGGATAGGAATCCATCTCCCAAAAAACCTCATATCTTTAAAGGTCTTGAACAAACTCCTCTTATGTGTTAAAATTTTTATATCTTGGATTGTGCATAGTTACACTATGTGTGTAGTGAGCCATGGCCAAATCAAATGAAAAATGTTTCACAATAAGATGGATTAGAATTTTTGAAAAACTATGTTTGAAAAGACAAAGGGTTCAAACATGATCTAAATTGGTCGAGGGTGGATCTGTATCTCCAAAAATTTTGATGCAAATATTTGGTAAAAATAGTATAATGTCAAATGTCTAACGTTAAATGTTTTGCATAAAAAATATCAAAGAAAATGATGTAAAAAAAGATGCTAACTCTAATGTCCAAACATGTTCTAAATAGGAAAGGGAAATGTTGCCATGACTTTTGTTCAAACACAGAGTCAAAATATAGGCTCAAATAGGATATGCTAGGACTTTTGGCCAAAGGACATCAAAATCTAGGCTTGAAATAAAGGATGATGATAATGATCAATATAACAAACTTAGAACAGTTTGGAAAAGACTAGGCACTTGATTCTAGATATAAACATGATCTAATTGGTAAAAAACACTAAATAAAAGTTACTTTGAAGATGGATTGATTCTATCAAATAGAGGCACAAACAATAATATTTATAAACTTGAGTAATGGATTAACCTAAGTTACATAACCCAAAAGAGAAAGATCTATGTATCAGCCCTTGCATGTTGAGGCCTAAATAGAAATCAATCAATGTTTGAATCTAAACTTGGAAAAGTTAATCAAAGACTCAACTAAGGCAAACTAGGGTTATGATGACCAATAATCTAGGTGAATTAGAACAACGTGACTATGCTAAAAAAAGATCTAATAGGGCTCAAATGATTGGTTTAAACAATGATAATTGAGACACAAGATAAGACAAGTCTTTCAAGATAATTTTTGTAGTATAATAACTTTATCACTCCTAAAAGATGTGATAATGGTGAATGTTTCAAAGACTTTAAAGGTACAAGACTTGGAATGATTTGGGTAGTAAAATGGTACCCATTTCAATCAAGTGCCACTCTCAATGTTTTGACACAAAAGTTTTGACACAAAAGTTTTCTAAGTTAAATCAAGGTGACAAATAGATGGCATACAACCTCCTCAAATAATGGAGTGATTTTGGACACAAAAATAATTCATGACATGATTTAAACAAAAAAATTTAGTTTAAGACACCAAACAATAAATAATAAATGAAAAAAATACAACTAAATATATCATTCTAAATTATATCAAGGTGTGGCGATGTGGGGTTGACTAAAACCTACATTAAAACCTACAAGTTTTTGACCATCTAGGATCCCAATTGTACACACTTTTATGTATATACTCAAGAGAAGTAGCACGTTAATTGAGTCTGTGTCAATCAATTTGTTGTGAAAATGTCTTGATCTTTTCATAACCATTATATCCATCACTTAATTATTGTAGTGCGATGTCCAGATTGATCATATGTCCCAAGCTTATCTAACCATTAACAGAGATGATTTAACTGCTTAAACTACCATCCTAGTGGGGTTATCCCAATTTGTATACTCCCAATGGAGAGGGGTTGAAGCACTACCATAATATGAGTCCTTTGTTAAATGCTTCCCTAAATAACTCATGAGAGGTAATGACACCCCCTTCACAAGCCAAAATGCATGAAAATAAAAGACAAGTAGAAAGACTTTAAGGTTGCATTTAGATCACCCAATACTATGCAAGTTTTGGGGAGAACTTAAGAAAATTTATTTCTATGAATTGGAATAAGAACCAAATGTAATGGAAAGATGATTTTGATCCCATGAGTTACATACAGGGGACAGGGGGAGAACATACACGTGTTATCTTTTTTGAAAAAAAATAAACAACAAATAATTTGAAAATAAATTATGAGTGATGTTTGATTTTAAGCACCAAAATTGAATGCGATCATTTGTTTGTTACTATGCCCCTTGGCTTAAGTGTAAAAATTTAAAATATTGCACAAAAACAAATTAATCAAAAGCATCTAGGTTCGTTTTAATCCCAAAGTCTAATTGTTCAAGATTTATCTTAATTTCATTTTAAAGCACCAATTAGAAATGTTCAAGATTTATGATTCATTTTAAACACTAAAAATGAAATGTTTCTAAGGCTTAACCAATCCTACATTCTTTTTAAGCATCGAGATTCAAAAGTGTGAGATTAAACATGTTTATTTTAGACCCAAATTCAAATGTGCATGATTGGACTAAGTTCCTTTTAGAACCTAAATTAAAATGTGTGATTACTTAAAAACATGAAATTTTGTCTTCAAACCAATCCTTCAACTTGAAAATGTTAGATTATAACCCATTACTTTGAAGCACTTTCTTGATTGGAAAAATGATGTTTGAATTTGAGCTCTTAGGATTTATTTTATTTTTCTCACAGTGACCATCGATGGTCAAAAATAACCATCAGTAGTTTCAAGGCAACCATCATCGATCAGTTAATAAATAACCATCAGTGGTTGAGAAAAATCATCAACAGTTGATACAAATTTTTGGCAAAGACCTATAAACCTGAAGGCAAAAACTCAAGAAATAAATGAGTTAAGTTAGGCTTGGTTAGTTCAAATTTTACAAAAACCTATAAGGCAAAGTTTATTTGATGGATTTAGATGATCTTAAAACCAATAAATCAAGGAATGAAATGACCAAAAGAATTAAAATGCAATATTTAGGTCTGTTTCTCCCCTACAACATAATCCTTATTAGTTACACATAATCGATGATGATTGGGTATAATCATCAACGGTTAGGATATAAACATCATTGATTTCACCTAATCGTCAACGGTCATTGTGTAGATTTGAAAAATATAACAAAATGAATTCTAGCCAAAACAATGTTAGAAAATCAATTTTAGAGATCTTCAAGCATCCAAATGAAGATTTAAAATCTTCTTAATGATCTCCTTGTTATGTTGGATGTGTTGGGTCCCACTGGACATAACATCTATGATCAATGAATTTGACTCAAGAGAGGAAGTTAGTATGGTGTTAATTCTAAAAATAATGAAATAAACACACTAACAATCTAACTTCTCTAGGCCTAGATCATGGGGGGATCTTAGTGAACAAACCAATTGAAAACACAACTAAAATGTAAAGAAATGACAAATTTCTTTACCTTCCTTGATTACTCTAAGAGATTTATTCATTGGCTTGCTCAGATTGTGCTCAAAAGGTATTCATCAATGGGGATTGGATATCTCCATCTCCTCTTGGCACCATGGCTGGCTTGGCTTGATTTTGACATTATAACACAATGCATTTGCTTGATGAATTAAATATTTCATTTCAACTCTACTATGTTCCAAGCTCTCCAAATGAAGATCTATATGCTTGCTTTTATAGGCTTTGAAATCAACTTGGAATGGGTTAAATCCTAACCTTGGCTGGTTTAGCTAACCATAGTAGGGTTAATAGGTTTCCATAATCTTAGGATTAGCATGAATAGGTGTGATTTGAGATATTTTGCATTTGGACAATTCATAAAAGGTCATGATTAGCTTTTAAAATACTCTTTAGGATTTTTATTAAATTTTACTTTTTGATAATTGATTTATTTCTCATGGATGAATTCAATTATGATTAGGATTAAGATTTGTAAATTAATTAATCTTGTTAGGTATTTGAAAATTTGTGTAAGATTTTGATTTTATTCAATGTGTATTTATTCAATTTAATTAATTTATGGGCCAACTTGATTTATTTCCATGGTTATGAAGCCAAATTTGAGACTTATAGAAATTCTTAGGCTAGATGTTCGATGGTTAGTAATAATGGCTCTAAATTTGGGTATAAAGCCATTGGTGGCCAATTTTAGATGTCTATACATTTTACTTGGGTAGCTAACTTAGTACCAATTAGAAAGAAGAATAGAGAAATCAGATTATGCATAGATTTTAAAAATTCGAACAAATATTCAGAAAAAGATAATTATCCTTTTTGTTCCCTTGACCTGGTCATTCAAATTGTTAGTGGTTCTGCTATGATTTATTTCTTAGATAGTTTTTTAGGTTATAATGAAGTACTTGTAAACAAGGAAGATAGAATAAAGACTGCATTCACAACAAAGTGGGGCACTTTTGCCTACAATAGAATGCCTTTTAGACTAATAAATGTAGGATAAAATTTTCAAAGAGCTATTGACCATGAATTTAAAGGTCTCATAGATAAGTTCATCATCATATATATGGATGATCTGACTATGTTTTCTAAAAATAGGGAGGAACATATTATGCATTTACAATAGGTATTTAAATGTTGTAGAAGGTATGGAATTTTACTTAATCCTATTTTTTTTTGGTGTTATAAAAGGGAAATTATTAGGACATGTTATAACCAAATATGGGATTTTTATAGATCCTGATAGAGTCAATACCATATCTGAAATAGAACCCCCTAACAATAGAAAAAAATTAAAATATTTCTTTGGGAAAATCAATTTTGTGAGAAAATTCATTTTTAGTTTTGTAGAAATTATGAAGCCACTAAATGACATGATAAAGAAGGATTCCAAGGTCATATGGAATGAAGATACAAAGAAAGACTTTAAGGATATTAAATAAGTAATAGGATATACACCAATGTTGATAAGTCCTGATTTCATAAAATATTTTTATCTTTATTCTTTTGCTTCAAAACATACTATTGTAGCTATTTTAACTCCAAAAATAGATAAATTTGATCATCCAATTGCATTTATGATCACTAATTTTAATAATTCTAGGTTAAATTATTCTCAGATTGACAAACAAGCACTTGATTTAGTTAAGGCAGTTAAAAAGTTTAGACACTATATTCTTAGGAATAAAGTACATACAATATTGCCTAACCTTGCCACTAAAATTATGCTTAGTCAATGTGAATTGGGAGAGAGAAGTGGTAAATGGATGTCTATACTCCAAGAATATGATATTGAAATAAAAAATACCAAGTTAGCAAGGTGTCAAGGATTGATTCATTTAATTGATAACACTAATCCTAAATTAAATGTCATGCAAGTTGATCAAAAACAATTCCAACCAAATGATTAGTATGATGCAATTATTCATCTTCTAATCAATGGATATTGTCCTATATGATTGAGTAGAGAGTAATGAACTTTGAGGCTTAAGGAAACACATTTATTGATCAAATATGGGGTACTCTTCAGAAAAAATTATGAAGGAATATACTAAAGATGTGTTTCAAAGGAAGAAGAAAATGAAATCTTGAGTAATTTTCATGAAAAAATCAAGAGTGGACACCCCTCTAGAAAAAAAAAAAAACTCACAAGATATTAAGGGTAGTTTATTATTGGCCCACCATCTTCAAGGATGCACACAAGCATGTTAGAGAATGCCATCAAAGTCAGATTTTCAACATGAAAGAACCAAAAATAGTTATGCCATTGAGACCTATGTTAATTGACAAACCTTTTGATCAATGAGGATTGGAATTTGTAGGGGTAATTAACCCTAATTATTTAGATGGACACAAGTATGTTCTTACTACTACTAATTATTATATAAGATGGATAGAAATAATAGCAATAAAGCAACATAGAATTGAAGATGTAATCAAGTTATTGGAAGAGAAAATTTGTACGAGATTTGAGACATTAGTATCATTAGTTATGCTAATTCAAGGTTTCTTGACATCATTCAAATGGAAGATGAAAGAGAAAAATCATTTTCTAACTTTAGAAGACATCAAACTATAGTTAAAAGATGGTTTGACAAGCGTTCAAAGATCAAGGTGTTCAGGAAGGGAGATCTAGTTCTCCTATGGGAAAAAGCCTCAGAACCAAAAGGAAAGCATGAGAAATTCACTCCTTTATGGATTGGCCCTTATCAAATTGCTGAAACATTGGGATACAACACTTTCAAGCTCAAAGACTTACAAGTAGCATAGTTTACTTTTCCAACTAATGGGCAATACTTCAAGCACTATTTTTTTTCTATTCCACCTGAAACCTTTATGGAGTAACTTGTAAGACTAGTTAGAGCTAGTGTAGATAAGATAAGATTCATTTCCTTTCATTTTATTTATTTGTAAATATTTGTTTGCTTATTGTCTATTTTTCTTGTTGTGTGTTTATTTTCTTGATTTTGTTTACCTACTTTCAATAAGTCTTTTTAAGACAGTTTTCAAGCTCCAATACATCTTAAATGATAAAAAATAACTTCTCAAATCAAGAATGTAGGTATGACTCTAAAGCATTGGTTGATAATGGATTTTGGAAATTAGAGCTTAGTGTTATAATTTTAAAAAATTTGTGAGGATTAATATCTAGGTTAATTATTCCTTAAAATCTTAATCCTTGTTCTGATCTAAGTTTGATTTTGATAAGGATTGCATATGTTGAGTAAAATTTTGAATTATTAGATAAAATTGATGTTATCACTTAAACAATATTATTTCCTAGGATGAAGTTTATAACAAGAGATGATTATCTAAAAATCAAACATTTGAAAAAAAACTAAAAACCTAGCTAATTCTAGTTCCCCACCTTTGTTGGAAAGTTAAATATATCTAAAAAATACAAAAATAAGAGCTTTATTGAAAATTTAAGATATTTTTGAACAAAGGTGATTCGGGTAACCTCCATCAGGGCTATGGATGCCTGGATGGTAGTGGAGTAAGGCCTAGAGTGGAGCCAAAGGTATCTCTATTGATGCTATAGATGTATAGCTTATAGCAAAGTAATACCCAAGCCTTCCCTTTTTATAAAGCATGATTCATAATAAATTTATAAATATGCTATAAGTCTATGTTAGTGATTAAGTTCATGAAATATAGAAGTTATTCTCTTAATCCCATGGTAATTAGTGAATGAATCAAAGCACACACACAACATGACTGAGTTTTGATGTTTGATCTTAATTCTACATCTGTAAGACTTTTTTAATCATGTAGAATGATTTGTATGGTTATTAGTTTAAACCAAGAGTATTTGAATTCTAACATATTGCTATGTTTCCCCTAGAAGTCACCATTATTTGTTGAGGTCAACATACCCCCATTTCTGAAAAATGAGGACCCTTGTTTAAATATTGCAAATTTGTGCTATAAATTGAACATCCAAATTGATCAAAGTGCATTATTTGAATATCATGGTTCTCATCTGGCTTAATTAATGTGCTTACATATAATCTTTCTTTGAATTTATCTAATGTTGCTAACATTTGATTCTTGTGTTTCCATGTTGAAGGTTTAATGGAGTTCCATTTGAATGAACAATGTTCAGGGTTTTATGCTTTAATGCTAATTTGACCCCTTTGTTAACCTTTGGTCTTTAGTTGATTTACAAAATCCATGATTAAATGGTGTTAAAAACTTTAGTCTAAGTGATTTAGTCTAAATTTTATTTTGAAAAGAATTTAAATTTATGTGGGAACATTTTATTATATCTTAGACTTAATTTAAATTTTATCCTAAGTTTTAATCATGTTTATTAACATGTATAAAACCATAGTCTAAAATTTATCCTAAGTATCTATGTATCCAAACCCTTTGTTGATTTTAATTATTCATAGGAGCGAATTAAATGTGATGTCACCAAGTGGTAAAATGTTGGGAGCTAGGAGCAAAGATGAATGATCCATGGGTAAAGCTAGAGTTAACAAGTCAAAGGAATTGATTGATGATGCATGTTAATAGTGTAATAGAAATCTGATAGTGAGTGAGGAATCAAAGTATCAAAATATTATAGAATCAAATACAAGAGTGATAAGTGTCACAATCATAGTGAATAATCAAGCAAATCAAGGGCTCATGTACAAGATTATATATAAATATGGAGATTGATGACCTACACTTGATCATGTATCCATCAAATCAATAATGTGAGTTTAATCCCATAAAATTAAGATCAATGGCCCACATTTGATCATACATTCTAGATTAATGGTGCGAGTGGGGTCAATAATTTAAAGACCCCATATCAAACGAGATGATGCCATGTGGCACAAGAGCATTCAAATAATGGAAAATATTTGTAAGGTACATAAAGAGCCTATAGAGCTACCAAGTGGCACACATTAAGAAGTTTAGGAGGAAGATAAATGGCCCATAATGAATTCAAGGCTAGGAGGACTTATTAAAGCATCAATGGTGTAAATTTGATCAAGATTAAATATTGTACAAGGTAATGATATGTGTCAAAAAATAACAAATAGTCACATTTGAAATAATTGAATAACATGATATGGCAATGCCACATAGACATAACACAATATTTAAATATATTATGGGCCTGAGTATGTGGAAGGTATAAATGTGCAATATAATTCATCAAAACTCACATTTTGAACTAGCTTACCATCAATAGAGCTTTTTATAAACCTCAAAAAACACTAGTGTATAGAAAACCCTAAATTCTCTCTAAATTCACTATGATTGAGCTGAGAGGAGTTGAACTACTATGTGCAAAAGCATAATTCAATTAGAATTATAGTAATGGTGAATCATAAACATGTTTCAAATCAAGACGTTGAGATATATTTGACATCAAATGCTAAAAGATGAGTGTTCAAGGATATAATATTTAGCTGATTCTTTGAACATAGGGATAAAAATTGCTCCAAATTATTCTAGACAATTGAAAACCAACCAACTATCACCAGGGAATAAGAAAAAATATTATTATCAAAGAAACTTTATTATGACATTGTGGCCATCTAGATGACTAGACTTCACTATGCAACTGCTAAACTAGAGGTACTTCATTGCATTGATGTTCTTTGTCCCATTTTCAGAGTAGCTAAAATAGATAATATCATGTTGATTAATGAACATAATCTTAGGAAAATTACTTACATATCCCCAATTTCATTTGAGTCTTACTATAAATTACCCAAGCCTCAGATTAACCTAACCTCCATTAATTCATGACATAAGAAGTACAATATGATGGATACCCTAGCTATGTGGTTGGAATCTGGTAACCAAGTTATTATGGACCCTACTAAGAATATCCCTATAAGTCAGTTTAGACCTAGAGTTATGATGGTGATAACCATGCTAAACAAGTTGTATGGGTGTGAAAATACTATGTATGTAGAACCAATGTGGGTCCCCATAGTGTATTTTATCATTGAAAAGGTAATGGTTCCTCCATTAGGTGAGATAATCAACACATGCAATCAAGAATAAGAAGAGAATTGAGTTTTATATGATTCCCTATCTACAAGATGCCCTATGTGCAACAATAAAGATTCCCAATCAGAGAGAATGGTCTCCAAATGTTACTCAAATCATTTCCTAATACTATTCAAAATTATACATCTATAAGTATAGAGACCACATCTAGCTCATTTGTGATTGTGTCTGCCCTTTATTGAGTGCACCTATAGATGGTCTTCCTATGATGAGAGTGAACCCTTTAATAAAAAATTCTATTGAAGCAATAGGGGACATATGGTTGTATCTAGATTATACTATCATAAAGATTGAGGGAACCCAAAGTGCTCCTCTCAAATTAACAATTCATGTACCTGATAAAATAGTAAAATAAGAGGTGGCCTACCAGCTCTTCAATGGGATAGACAAAATTTGTAAAACCAATAAGAAGGGTCTCATACATAATTTCCCCATAAAAATTGGTAAGACTATCTTTAGGCAGTGGGACCATATTGAGGCTACATCAAAGCATAGTGGTGTCACCCTCAAACCATCTTAATCCTAGTAGTACTCTTAAATCCTCTTTTAAACTTTCTTTATTCATACATGTTCATGACAAGATGTTGTTTAGACAATACATGAACACTTACACTAGAGTCACAACATGAAACTACATAGAAAGATTCATATACAACAATTACTAACCTAGACACACTAGATATAAATATACATAATCTATCTACACTTAATTAGATACCTTTTAATGATTAAAACATAAACCCTAGGCCATAAGGCCATACTTGCATTATTGATGGGCTAATGGGCTTGTAGCCCTATTCACCTTGTCTTTTGGCCATAACTTCTCTTATGCTCCACATAACATAAAAATCTAAATTGATCTAGATACACATTAAGGAACTAAATAGCATATGTGAAATGTGGATATTATTACTTTGTATAGAATAAGACTAATGGTAATTGTGGCAGACCTAGTTAGGTCTCTAAACTACTTTGTTTTGGAGGTATAATGAGTACATAGATGATCCAAAGCAATCAAATCACATGGTAAGTATAAAATGACATTTTATGAATTTATAAACCAATATTTAATCATTTATTAACTCTAAAACTTCATTTAGACACTCTGTCTTAGTCTGCTTGAGTATACAGGGCTTAGAAGTAAGTAGGGTTTAGAAACCACACTTACCTGTGGAGTTGAACCTTAAAAATATAGATAGTGGATGCATGCATTGAAAACATAAGGATTTAAAAGTTTTATGAATTTTACTATACCAATTGCTAGAAAGAGGAAGCCCTAGTTAGGGTCAATTCTGTATACAAATGGAGTTATAAAACACACCACAGGGTTTAAAGACTCTAGACAAATTACATTGAGCTTATTTTTGTCCCCTCTAAAGGTCTAAGCACTCACAGTGAAGAGATTATCCCTATAAACCTTGACTATCAAACTCATGCTTGTTGCCCTGTCTAGTTGCAGTTACAGTCTTAGAGAAAAGTATTAACAAAACATTAGATTTTATCCTTGAACATTCCATGTCCTCATTTCATGTTCAAATCATCATATTACATATGTTTTGGTTGAAGTAATCACTCAAAAAAATTGAAAACCCAACTTAGACTCTAAATCTCTATTCTTAGACTCATGCAACAAACTCCCAAAATGGAGTTAACAACTTTTCCAAACAAATAATGTCTCAGCCATTCTAAATCTCATATAACTGACTTGAGATCACATGAAATATGATCTATGAACCTATTTAGGTGAAATATACATAATCTTGGCCTTATTACATGCTCATGAAATACATATTTGAAAATTTGAATATCACAAATTTGGAGGGAATATAATTCCACACACTTAGACACTCTAGAACTCAACCAACAACATGAAAAACACATTCATAGCATGAAAATTCTCCTGCATCATTCTTTCAAGGACAAAAATAGGCATTCTTCACTTGTTGTTCTTCATCAACTCTTATATACTTGTGCCTAGCTTGAGGATGTCATTTGTAGTCAACCATGTTGCATCTTCAACTAGTAGGTTCTTCCACTTGGTCAGGTACTAGTAATATTCTTTATCTCTTATTTTATTTACCACTTTCTTGTCCAAAATACTCTCAACTTCCTTTGATACTTCCTTTTGGTAGTTGTTTTTCTCATTGAATGTCCTCATCAACCCCTATTTTAGTTATTTTAGCTATTTGTTCCTCACCTTTGTATGGATATAGATTGTAACATTGATGATTGGAGATATTCAAATCCATTTTGGAAATTCTATTTCATATGCATTGTTTGAAAACTTCCTTACTATCTTACATAGACCAATTTTATTCACTTTCAGCTTGTTGTATTCTCTCTTAGGGAATCTTTCCTTTCTAAGGTGGGTAAGAACAAGGTCTCCAACACTAAAAATATCTTCTCTCTTTTTTTGATCTACCCTTTGCTAGTACTTGATGGTACTTTCTTCAAGTTTCCTCTTTACTTGTTCATGTAAATTTTGCATTACATTGGTAAACTCTTCTACATCAACACTCATTGCTTCCATCTTGCCTAGATCTCTTAACTCATATACACCCCTAGGATGTATTCCACATAAGACTTGAAATGGACTCATTCCTATACTCCTATTAGGAGAATCATTATAGAAAAACTCAACTTGTGCAAGTATAAGATCCCACTATTTTGGTTGCATGCTTACAAAACTCCTCAAGATGTTGCAAAGGATCCTATTAAAAGATTTAGTCTAACCATTAGTTTATGGATGTTAGGTTGAGATGAAGCTCAAATGTGTGCCCAATTTCTTCCATAAGGTCCTCCAAAAGTACCCAACAAACTTGGTGTCCCTGTTTGAAACAATAATCCTAGGGAGCCCATACAATCTTATAATTTCTTGGAAGAAAAGATTAGGTATGTTAGTGGTATCACTTGTTTTTGAACATGGAATTAAGTGATCCATTTTTTAAAACCTATTAACCACTAAAAATATAGAATCATGACCTTTTTGAGTTCTTGGCAAACCAAGTACAAAATCCATACTTATTAAATCCCAAGGCTTGTTGGGAATTGGTAGTGGCTGGTATAAACCTACATTTTGACTACTTCCCTTGGCATGTTGGAATGTCTTACACCTCTCAAAAAAATTCTTGACATCAACACCCATACCTAGCCAATAGTAATGAGCACTTAATTATGTGAGTGTCTTATTCTACCCAAAATGTCCTAACAAGTTGCCACTATGCTTTTCCTTCAACAAATTATCTCTCATGGAACTCTTGGGTATGTAAAGATAATTACCCATAAAAAATAGACCTTCTTGGATCATAAAACCAATACAAGGACTCCTATCAACCCATACTAGATTCATGCAAGCTTCATATGGTTCTTTGAGGTCTGGATCTTCCTTGTATATCTCTTTCAAATCTTCAAATCCCAAGATGATTACTTGAGATTCCTACATGATTAATCTCCTCCTACTTAGATCATATGAAACCTTGTTATATTATCCTTTATTGTGCTTAATAGTGAATGTGAAACTTTGTAAAAACTCAATCCATTTGACATACTTTTGACTCAACTTGTTTTGATTACTAATGAACTACAATGCATAATTTTTAGTGAACAAAATAAACTCTTTAGGTAAAAGATAAAACCTCCATTTATTCAAAGCTTGTACAAGAGCATAAAATTCTTGATCGTAGGTTGAGTACCTTTTCTTGGCATCACTTAGTTTCTCACTAAAATATGCTATAACTTTCCCATTTTGGCTTAAGACAACACTTATGGAAGTCTCACTAGCATCACATTTCTCTTGAAAAAGCTTATTAAAATCAGGCAAGGTTAGGATGGGTTATTAAGTTAACTTATTTTTAAACAATCTAAAACTTTTATCAACAACCTCAGTCCAACAAAAACTTCTTTTATCACCCTTGATTATTTCTATCATTGGAGGAACAATTCCACTAAAATTCCTTATGAATTTCCTATAAAAGATAGCCAAACCATGAAAGCTTCTTACCTCAAATGTGATCCTGGGTGTAGGACACACAATCATGGCTTTGATATTCTCCTTATCCATCTTCAATCCTTCCTTTGAAATCACAAATCCCAAGTAGATCAATTCTACCCTCAAGAAACTACACCTTTTCACATTGATTAAAAATTTATTTTCATGTAGCTTACTCAATACCATCCTCAAATGTTTCAAATGATCTTATTTACTTTTAATAAACACCAAAATATCATCCAAATACACTATCACAAACTTATTGATGAACTCCTTAACAACTTCATTCATCAGCGTCATGAAGGTGCTTAGTACATTGGTTAGCTGAAATGGCATGACTAACCACTCGTAGGGTCCATCATTGGCATTGAAAGCTATTTTCCATTCATCCCCTTATCTTATCCTAATATTTTGGTAACCAATTTTCAAGTCTATCTTGGAATAATATGCAGCTCCACTCAAACAATCAAGTAAATCATCAATTCTAGGTAATGGGAATCTATACTTGATAGTGATCTTGTTGATTGATCTAGAGTCTGTATACATTCTCCAATTCCCATCATTATTAGGACTCAACACTATGGGAACAAAACAAGGATGTAGAATCTCTCTTAATAATCCTTTGTTCATCAATTCTTGGACTTGGTGCTTGATTTCTTCATTTTCACTTGGTGTTAACCTGTAGGTAGCCTTGTTTGGAAGATTTGCTCTTGGAATCAAGTCTATGTGATGGTTAATTCTTCTCAATGGTGGTAAATCATTAGGAAAATAATATAATACAATGTTAATTTACTCATTAAACATATCTTGGAACTCTAGAGGTAAATTAATTAACTTAGTGCTAGTGACTACACTTCTTGGCTTACCAATCACAATAAAGTTTACCTCTTCTTTCTTCATTCAATGTAGAAACTATTTACCACATATTATCAAAAATTTATAATTATGTCCTCCATTATCAATAGTCTCTTATTTCAAAGGTGTAAGTGTATGCTTGATTCCATCCTTCTCAAATGTGTATGTATTTTGCCTCCCATCATGCATGACCTTCCTATCAAATTACCAAGGCCTTCCAAGCAAGATATGACACACATCTATAGGCATAAAATCACATACAATATGATCTCTATATGTTCCTATCTGAAAATCCACTTTGCATTATTCACTTACCAAGAGTTTATGTCCTTTTTGCAACCAAGAGACTTGATAAGGTGTAGGATGTACCTCTTTCTTCAAGCCTAGTTTTTCCACCATCTCAGTTGACACAAGATTATCTATACTCCCACTATCTATGATGACCTTGAAACACTTTTCCTTACTCTTATATGTAGTACTAAACAATTTTTTCCTTTGTGGTGGTTCTGTCATTTCCTTATTAGGCTTTAACAAGATTCTTTTCATTAAAAGAGACTCACCTTCCTCTGGAACATCTTCATGAGTTATTGCTAGTCCTTCAACTTCCTCTTCACCTTGGGTCATGTGTACACCTCTTTCATGGATAGTAGAAGGGTTTTATATACACTCATATGATCTATGTCCTGCATATTTATTGCACCTAAAACATTTGCCCTTGAATCTTCCTCTTCCTCTTTGATATCCTTGGTATGGCCTTCTTCCTCTTGGTGTATAGCTACCTCTTGAGATTTGTGAGTTGTTGGCCTCATCTTGAGATTTTTGTAGTTATCTTCTACCTCATTTTGATCCTCTACCTCTAATGGATCTACCCCTTCCTCTTGAGAAGGAATTTTGTTTCCTTGCAATCTTATCCTCAACTTTCAAGGCAAATTGGTATGCCTCTTCAATTATCTTGGATATGAGAAGGCTAATCTCATCTTGGATGATAAAATTCATATCAATAGTATAAATTTATACCTTCTCTATATCATCCTCAATATGGCTTAATAGTATGGCTATCCTATAGAACTCTTCAGTGTATTCCTTTACAAACATGTCCTTTTGTTTCAAATTTTGAAATTGCTTGAAAAGATTTACTTGATAATTTAAGGGCATGAATTTACCTTTAATTTTTTATACCATTCTATCCCAACTTCTGATCTTTGCCTTTCCTTTCCTCTTCCTTTCCTCTTGCACTCCATCCTACCATAGGGATGCATGGCTCTTCAATCTAGTCATGGCATATTTGACTTTCTTGTCATCTTATTCTATCCCTTCATATTCAAAGTACTTGTCTAATGGACTAATCCAATCAATCATTCTTCCACGTTCAAGTTTCCTTCATACATTGGAACCTCCATCTTTGGCTTTGCATTCAACTTCATAATGGCTTTGATCAACCTCTCTTCAGTTGTATCATCTTCTACAACCAAATCTTCCTCTAGTGGCTCTTCTTCTCCATCACTGACCTCACCCATGTCAAAACTTATCCTCTGAGCCATCTCTAAATCTTGAAACCTTACTATCAGGTTCCTAATCTTCTCTACCATTTCTACTTGTCTTGCTGGTCTCCTTCCTCTAGCTCTGCCTCTATTCCTTACTCTCATTTCCATATTGAATGTCTCGTCTCTCTCTCAAATTCTTATCCTTTGCTTGGATCTTAGATTGTGAATAATCTTTTAGCTCTGATATCAAAATTGGTGTCATCCTTAGACCATCTTAATTCCAATAGTACTCTTAAATCCTCTTTGAAACTTTCTTTATTAATACAAGTTCATGACAAGATGTTGTTTAGACAATACATGAACACTTACACTAGAGTCATAACATGAAAATACATAGAAATATTCATATACAACAATTACTAAACTATGCACACTAGATACAATTTACCTAAGCTATCTACACCTAATTAGATACCTTTGAATGATTAAAACACACACCCTAGGCCATACTTGCATTATTAATGGGCTAATGGGCTTGTATCCCTATTGAACCTATTTTTTGTCCATAACTTCTCTTGTGCTCTAGATAACACAAAAATCTAAATTTATCTAGATACCCATTAAGGAACTACACAACATATGTGAAATGTGGATATTGTTACTTTGTACAAAATATGACTAATGGTAATTGTGGCAAACCTAATTAGGTATCTAAACTACTCTATTTTGGAGGTATAATGAGTATAGAGATGATACAAAGCCCTAAAATCACATGGTAAGTATAAAATTACATTTTATGAATTTATAAACCAACATCCAATCATTTCTTAACTTTAGAACATCATTTAGACACTCTATCTTAGTCTGCTTGAGTATACAGGGCTTAAAAGCAAGTAGGGTTTAGAAACCACACTTTCATGGAGTTGAACCTTAATAATTTAGGTAGTGGATGAAAAAATTTAAAACACAAGGATTTTAAAGTTTTATGAATTTTCACCATACCAATTTCCAGAAAGAGGAAGCCCTAGTTAGGGTCAAGTCTGCATACAAATGGAGTTATAAAACACACCACAGGGTTTCAAGACTCTAGATAAATTTAATTGAGCTTATTTTTGTCCCATCTAAAGGTTTGGGCACTCATAAGGAATATATTATCCCTTTAAACCTTGACTATCAAACTCATGCTTACTGCCCTATTTGGTTGTAGTTATAATCTTAGAGAAAAGTATTAACAAAACATTAGATTTTGTCCTTAAATGTTCCATGTCCTCATTGCATGTTAAAATCATCATATTATATATGTTTTGGTCAAAATAATTACTCAAAAAAACTGAAAACCCAATTTAGACTTCAAATTTCTATTCCTTGACTCATACAACAAACTCCCAAAATGGAGTTAACAACTTTTCCAAACATATAAGATTTCAACCACTCTAAATCTCACCCAATTGACATGATATCACATGAAATATGATATATAAGCCTATTTAGGTGAAATATACATAATATTGGCCTTTGGACATATTTATACTTATTACATGCTCATGAAATACATATTTGAAAATTTTAATATCATAAATTTGGAGGGAAAACAATTCCACACACCTAGACACTCTAGAACTTAACCAATAACATGACAAACACATTCATAGCATGAAGATTCTCATGCATCACATAGACTATATTTCAATTTAAAAATTGATGATCTTAGACAATGGGAACCTTATGGGAGGGTAAAATACCATTTGAAGATCAAGGGTGTTTTGAATGTACCATATGAGCATGAGACTAGTTCATTTGACTTCATATACATAAAAGCATCCTCTTACTTTGAAGTGACTAGAAGATTGAAGGATCAAAACATAATAATTGAGTTTAGATTGAATAGGAATAGAAAATGGAGGATAGATTGAAATTAGGCCCAAGGTAGTATCATTTAATTAATGTTGGTTCTTTTAGACCTCCAATAGTAGAGGTACAAATAAAGCATAAACTAGAAGAGAGAAGGCTGGGTGAAATTGCTTCATGTTTATCAGTTTCTAAATCTTCAAAATCATCAAAGTAAGAGTTACCTTAGGAGGAGGTACATATTATAGCATTGGATCCCAATGAATTAATTAAAGATGCACTTAGGATGATATCTATGACTTATGAGACAAATTTAGATGAAAAGGAAAAGGTTGGAAAAATCAAATTGTATAAGGGAAAGTCCTTGGATCTAATGGTTATTAATACCCATAAAAGGAAAGTTGAGATGACCATTGTTCTAAAGGAAAATAAACCAAAGGTAACTATTACACCACCTTTGAGTGAAGTCAACTTGTTTAGTGAAGAAAACATATTACATGGTCTACCCATTTCTGAGTGGTTCATTTATGAACCAAAGTTATAAAATCTTCCCACTATTCATTATCCATGGGCTATGGTGAAGGCTAATAACATCCCAATATAACAAGAATTGAAGCCATGGATCATTGCTCTCAATAAGAAGAAATAAGGAGATTGGCTACTCCAATTCAGTCAGCCCTACCATAAGTAAAAATACTAGTTCCACATGTGATTCAATCTTCAGTTGGGGTTAGGTTTGATTCGAGCACTATTGGTTTGTAAAGGGTGACTGAGAAAACAATCATGTAAGGTGGTGAAGATATAACATAATAAAATGTGGAGCCCTTAAATAATTTGATCCAAGAGAAGGGATAGAGACCTAGTGAGGATATAATATTTGAGGAGGATGTACTGGAGCTAGCTCAAGCATAATTAGAATAGTTACAAACTATTATCAAAGGCCTGAAACATAAAAAGAACTTAGAGGAGCAATCTATCCTATCAGTTCTAGGGGATATGATCAATAAGTTTGAAGTAATCATTTATGACACATTTAGCTTTTTGAAAACTATAAGATCCAAGAATTCCATGGTGAATAAGAAACATTCCATGGATGTGCAATAGATTAATCAATGGTAGGCTTCAAGCAATAAGGTAAAGGAATTGATCAATGTATTGATGGATGGTCAAATTCTTGAGTTTAAAATAGTTAGATTGGCACATTTAAACATGGATATAATTATCTTTTCATAGAAGATAAATGATATGAATAAATGGTCCAAGGTCATGGAGGATATTTTTGAAGACTTCAAGCAGTTAGAGAGTAAAATGATGCATACACTAGGAGGCTTGATCAAAGACCCAACTATCCTTAGTCTTATGGGTTTGATAACATATGATGAATTCAAATACATGGATAATAAATTCATGTAAGAATTGAAGAACAAAATCTAGGGTAAAATAGGGTAGATAACAAAAGAATCTTGGACATGATCTTATCTATAAAAGAGAAAATTGGTGATGCTAGGAGTATTAGATATGCCTTAAATAGAGATGACAAGGACTTCAAAGGGATGATAGATCAAGCATAAGAGCTTTTCACGGATCCCATAATCAACTTTAAGCTAACTAATGAATAAAATGATAAGGTAATGAATATGAAGCATCAAAAGTAGAAGACTATAACTGGAGGAGCTTCTCAAAGTCAAATTTATTAACTAAGCATATTCTTTTGTAGCAAAATGTGTATATCATTTGAAAAGATGATATTATATTTTTTAAAAACATGTGCATCTTGTAAAATGCATTACTTATATGTTAGTCCATTTTGTAAAGTGTCTGATACTAGAAAATTGTAGAAGGATAGCTATCCTTGACACTTGTTGAATTATCATTTGATATGACTGACTGACATACCTTCAAGTCTTATATAAAAGGGGTATTGTCAATTGCAAAAAAAGAAGAGGGAGTTTGACAACAAAAATTAATTTGTAAATTTGGAGTAAATAATATAAGCAAGGAAAATTTGCAAGGATTGTCTCATATTTGTTTGTGTATTTTATTTCATGGCCGCTTCCTCAAATGTTTAGTTTTATATTCATATTTGAATTGCTTGTATGAATCTTAAAAGTGCATGTGTGAATGCAGAGTTGTAAATTTGTGCTTATGATAGGTTGATTGAAAGACTTTAGATTCATTTCATTTCCATTGATTTTCTTGAAGATGTGCTAATGCTATTTTCTTATGGAAGAAAATCCTTAAAGTGAATTTGAGTTCTTATTTACATTGTTTCAAAATCCTTCGACATTTGCCTGGTATATGATAGGATCTGTGCCTTTGGCTAGTTCATATCATATATTGGTTTGAGTGCATGTATTTGATGGAATTTAAGCTTTGTCATAATGTGTGGACTAAATATTATAGATACATTTCTTCTCTTCCCTAACCTTTCTTTTGCTCAATTTTTTAATTCAAATCACTGTAGTTTAGCTTTCATTGTAAATATACATGCTAGATTAGACTTTAGAATTTAGGTTCTGATCACGATTCACTATACTTAGTTCAGATTACTATCATACTTCAAAGAAATATTTAAGACCATGGTTGATCCCAACAACTAGTTATATTATCATTTTGTGAAATAGTTAATTGCTTTTTCATTAGTCCACCAAAGATCTTAGGAAGAACACAACCAGCTACTCATGTAATAGATTTTTTGAATCTAGAAATGAGAAGTGTTTTAGACACTCTATAAACCTTATGATACACTTTTAGGCATCAACAGGGCCCACAAGTAAAGAGCATATTCAAATGTTCAACAAGTAAGATAATAATAAAAAATTACATTCAAGGAAGTTATAATGTGAATAAATAAAGTATAAATAACCAACATAAACATATCATACTAGTCCCTACATATATGTGTTAGAAAAAAATGTCATGTAACATATAATATCAAGTATATAGTGTAAGATGTAAGCATGAGTATAGGCCTTTGTAAGTGTTAATATATAAGCTCAACATGATAATGTAAAAATGATCATAAAACAATATAACATGTATCGAACGTGATCAAATAGAAGTAAAAATGCCCCAACGTAGTGTGTCATGTTAGGTGTGTGGAGCTAAAAGCTTCACCAAGGAGCATACACAAACAGGTTCGGGTCTACACAGACGCCAGCATCGGTCAGGAGCGACCGACGTCGGTCAGTTGCAGTTACAGAGGCGCCGACGTTGGCAGTGTGATCGGCCGGCGACGGTCACAGGTGAACAGGCAGGAACTGACGTCGGTTACCTGTGTGTCCAGAAAGCGATTTCCGAGGACAGAAGCGAGTGTTTTCATGATGAGTTTGAGTTGTAGACTCAAGCTCGCGTCTCTATTGTTAGCAATATTATTGTTAGAGCCCTTGTTGAAGAGGCTTAACTGTTTGTTGTAAGAGCATGCTTAAGTTTCCTATTTCTATATGTAGGAGAGATCTTCTAAGCTATTGTATGAGAGTGTGTAATAGAGTATGAGTAGAACATTGTGAATGTTTGAAGGACAATACTTGAGAGAGAGCTCTTAAGGAATAGAGATCTAGTGAGAGATCTTGTGTGAATCTGAGAGAGGTGTGGAAGAACAAAGTTCTTCATTTGTATTCCTATTGTAAAGAGTTTTTAATACAAGTTTTCAGGGTGTTTTCTTGTATATCTTGTTCTGTGCTATTTATCATTTCAGTTACTTATCTATCTGATTTATTTCCACATTCATTGCTTTCACAAGTGTAATCCATTGTTGGTTGATCCCCAACAAGTGGTATCAGAGCTCAGGTTCACTAACAGGTGGTTCAGATCTGTGTAGTGTGTTCGGATTACAGGTTGCTCACAGGGATTTCTGTTTGAGTGGGAGAAGCAATGGCAGAGGAAAGTAAGTTGAGAATGGAAAAGTTTAATGGCAAGAACTATCAGCACTGGAGAATGCAGATAGAGGACTATCTGTATCAGAAGGATCTTTACTTACCATTAGGTGGGATAGCAAAGAAGCCCAAGGACATGGAGGATGAAGAATGGGAAGTTCTTGACAGAAAGGCTCTTGGGTCTATAAGACTGAGTCTGGCCTCCACTGTGATATCTAATTTGTCACAGGCAAAAACTACGGTAGAGTTAATGACCACGTTAGCAAATTTGTATGAAAAACCCTCCGCTTCAAATAAGGTATATTTAATGAAGCAGTTATTTAATTTGCATATGCAAGAAGGTGGATCTGTTTCCAATCATCTGAATGATTTCCATGGTATTGTTAATCAGTTAAGTTCTGTGAATATTGTATTTGAAGATGAAATAAAGGCTCTTTTAATTTTATGTTCTTTGCCTGAAAGCTAGCATGGCTTGGTAATGGCAGTTTCTAATACTGCTTCTGCTTCGAATATTTTAAAAGTAGAGGATGTGGTTAGTGTTATTTTGAATGAGGAAATTCGCAGGAAAAACACAGAAGAGACTTCTGGGACATCCAGGAACGCTTTAAATCTCAAGAGCAGAGGAAGGCAAAAAGAAAGGAGCAAGAGGAGATCAAGATCTAAGTCTAAGGGAAGAGGCAGATCCAAATCCAGGAATGGCAGAAGGCCACAATGCTGGAACTATGGAAAGTTGGGGCACATAAGCAGAGATTGCTGGTCAAAGCCTAAGGAGGATAATCAGCATGAAGGAAAGGAAGAGACAAAGGTTGCAGGTATTGCACAGGATGCTCTTATTTTCTCTTTGCACAATAATATAGAATCTTGGGTATTAGATTCTGGTGCATCTTTCCATGCTACCCCTAACAGAGAATATTTCAGTGACTATGTCCATGGAGATTTTAGAATAGTGTACTTAGGGGATGATGAGCCTTGTAAGATTATTGGCAAAGGTAAAGTGCAGCTAAAGATGCAGAATGACAACACATGGGTGTTGAGGGATGTGATGCATGTTCCTAGTTTGAAGAGAAATCTGATTTCTGCAGGTAAGCTAGGTGATGAGGGTTGTACAGTAACTCTCACAATAGATTCTTGGAAAGTGACCAAGGGTGCACTTGTTATGGCCAGAGGTAAGAGAGAAGGTACTCTCTATTTGTGTAATTGTATTACTAACAAATATCCTTCAGTTTTATCTACTTCAGATGTAGACGCTAAATTGTGGCACTCAAGGCTTGGCCACATGAGTGAGAAGGGGATGTCAATCCTTAAGTCTAAAGGTATGCTTTTAGATTTGAAAAGTATGGATCTAGAATTTTGTGAGCATTGTGTGTTTGGAAAACAGAAAAGGGTTAGTTTTCTAAAGACTGGGTCTACTAAGAAAAGGCAGAAGTTGCAGCTTGTTCACACAGACGTGTGGGGACCAGCTCAGGTAGCCTCTATTGGCGGATCACAGTACTATGTTACATTCATAGATGATGCCACAAGAAAGGTATGGATCTACTGTATTAAAAAGAAATCTGATGTTTTTGAGACTTTTAAGATTTGGAAAGCCATGGTTGAGAATGAAACAGGAAAAATATTAAAGTGCTTGAGATCTGATAATGGTGGTGAGTTCTGCAGTCTTAAGTTCAAATTGTATTGTTACATAAATGGGATCCGTAGGCAAAGGACGGTTCCAAGGACACCTCAGCAAAATGGTATTGCTGAAAGGATGAATAGAACTATTATGGAGCGTGCGAGATGTATGAGATTGCATGCAGGGTTGCCCTTAGAGTTTTGGGCAGAAGCAGTTGACACCGCAGTGTACCTGATCAACAGAGGACCCTCTACAGCTCTGGATGGTGGAATTCCAGAAGAGGCATGGACAGGTAAAAAGGTTGATCTCTCATATCTCAAAGTTTTTGGTTGTGAAGCCTTTGTGCACATAGATAAGGAAAATAGAAAGAAGCTTGATGCTAAGTCTACGAGGTGCACGTTTATAGGCTATGGCTCAGATGATTTTGGTTTCAGATTTTGGAATCTAGGAACTAACAAGGTAATTAGGAGCCGTGATGTTGTTTTCAATGAAAGAGTGATGTACAGTGATCAGATAAGGAAGCTAGATCAAGCTGGGCAGAGCAATAATGAGTTGGATGAAGTTATGGTCCAAAATGAGCTCGCGGGAAAAAGAAATAATCACTTACAGGAAAACACAGAGACCGACGTCAGTAGGTTTGGAACCGGCGTCGGCAGTACAGAAACTGATGTCGGTCATACAGAGACCGACGTTGGCAGACCAGGCACCGGCGTCGGCCAGGAAGAACCGGCGTCGGCCAGTAACAGGTCTACAGGTGGCCGAGGTCGGTCACTGTCAGAAAATTTGGGTGGACAGATTGTGGAAAACGAGTCCAAGACACCAATCAGGAGGTTTGAAAGGGTAAGTAAGCCTCCAATTAGATATTCTCCTTCTTTATATTATTTATTGCTAACCGATGGTGGAGAACCAGAAAGTTTTGAAGAAGCTTTACAGGTGGAGTCCAGGAGTAAGTGGGAGCGTGGCATGGTTGAGGAGATGGAGTCCTTAAGAGAGAACCAAACATGGGATTTGGTTGAATTGCCAGCTGGTAAGAGAACACTGAAGAACAGGTGGACTTACAGGTTGAAGGAAGGTGAGGATGGACAGATGAGGTATAAGGCCAGATTGGTTGTAAAAGGATTTGCACAAAAGCCAGGTATTGACTTTGGTGAGATTTTTTCTCCAGTTGTTAAGATGACTTCTATAAGGGTTGTATTGTCTTTGGTTGCTTTTGAGGATTTGCATCTTGAGCAGCTAGATGTTAAAACAACATTTCTTCATGGAGATTTAGATGAGGAAATTTACATGGAACAGCCAGAAGGTTTTGAGGTCAAGGGTAAGGAGAAACTAGTGTGCAGGTTGAAGAAAAGCTTGTATGGCCTCAAGCAAGCTCCTAGGCAATGGTACTTGAAATTTGACAGGTTTATGACTGAGCATGGCTATAGTAGATGTCAATCAGACCATTTTGTATATTTTAAGAGATTTGATAATGGTAGATACATTATTCTATTGTTGTATGTAGATGACATGCTGGTTGCAGGGTCTCACATGCAGGATATCTTAGAGCTTAAGGTGAAGTTAGCTCAAACGTTTGCTATGAAGGATTTGGGAGCAGCTAAGAAAATCCTTGGCATGAGCATTAAGAGAGATAGAGAAAATCACAGGTTGATATTGTCTCAAGAAGATTATGTGGACAAGGTGTTGAAGCGGTTCAACATGCAGGATGCGAAACCGATAAGCACACCTTTGGCAGGACATTTTAAGTTAAGTAAAGAGCAATGTCCCAATTCACATGATGAGGTAGAGTACATGAATAAGGTTCCATATTCTTCCGCGGTAGGAAGTTTGATGTATGCAATGGTGTGTACTAGATCGGATATTGCCCAAGCAGTGGGAGTAGTAAGCAGGTATATGGCCAATCCAGGAAAGGAACATTGGAAAGCAGTACAATGGATCCTTAGATATCTGAGAGGAACCAGCAGTAGACACTTATGCTATGGAGGTTCAGATACTACTCTACATGGCTATGTAGATTCAGATATGGCAGGGGATTTGGATGGCAGGAGGAGCACCACAGGTTATGTTTTTACTGTAGGTGGAACGGCAGTTAGTTGGATTTCTAAGTTGCAGAAGGTTGTAGCCTTGTCAACTACAGAAGCAGAATATATTGCAGCTACAGAAGCTAGCAAGGAGATGATATGGATGACACGGTTCATGGAAGAGCTTGGAAGGGAGCATGGGAGTTGCAGATTGCATAGTGACAGTCAGAGTGCAATCCATTTGGCAAAGAACTCAGCTTTTCACTCAAGAACCAAGCACATACAGCTAAGGTACCACTTCATACGGTAGGTATTGGAAGATGGTGAGTTGAAGCTGGAGAAGATCCATACAGACAAGAATCCTGCTGATATGCTAACAAAGCCGATTACTAAGGAGAAGTTGAATCTTCATTCAACTTCTATTGGTCTTCATGATTGAGTTGAAGATGGAGGAGCTAGAAGATGTTGCTGTACAGGTATTGGTGCAGCTGGTTTATCTCCAAGTGGGAGATTGTTAGGTGTGTGGAGCTAAAAGCTTCACCAAGGAGCATACACAAACAGGTTCGGGTCTACACAGACGCCGGTGTCGGTCAGGAGCGACCGACGTCGGTCAGTTGCAGTTACAGAGGCGCCGACGTCGGCAGTGTGATCGGCCGGTGACGGTCACAGGCGAACAGGCAGGAACCGACGTCGGTTACCTGTGTGTCCAGAAAGTGATTTCCGAGGACAGAAGCGAGTGTTTGCATGATGAGTTTGAGTTGAAGACTCAAGCTCGCGTCTCTATTGTTAGCAATATTATTGTTAGAGCCCTTGTTGAAGAGGCTTAACTGTTTGTTGTAAGAGCATGCTTAAGTTTCCTATTTCTATATGTAGGAGAGATCTTCTAAGCTATTGTATGAGAGTGTGTAATAGAGTATGAGTAGAACATTGTGAATGTTTGAAGGACAGTACTTGAGAGAGAGCTCTTAAGGAATAGAGATCTAGTGAGAGATCTTGTGTGCATCTGAGAGACGTGTGGAAGAACAAAGTTCTTCATTTGTATTCCTATTGTAAAGAGTTTTTAATACAAGTTTTCAGGGTGTTTTCTTGTATATCTTGTTCTGTGCTATTTATCATTTCAGTTACTTATCTATCTGATTTATTTCCGCATTCATTGCTTTCACAAGTGTAATCCATTGTTGGTTGATCCCCAACATGTCATGCAAGAAGAGGAAAGGTTTGACATCTGCATGTGCATGTATCATGGATCTAATATATGCATATATCACACTTAAGTATAAATGAAAAATGTGTGTATATAAAAAAATGATATGTTATCTACTAACATAAAGTAAACAACATAGATGCCAAGGAGTTAGTAAACATGTGTATGTTGAATAATTTTTTATATATTTTATTTATTTGAATGTTTTTGTATTTTATAGAATATTTAATTTTCTTGGATTTTATAATAATTTCACATGGAATAAATAGTTCCACAAATCCTCTAACTCAGGTGATAAAGGACTATTAGGTGGATCCTTTGGTTGCCACCATTATTTATATTTTATCATTGCCAATGGTTCAATGTTGTCTGGTAATTTGGTATTGATAACTGTTGTTATGGGTCTATTATTGTATCCATCATGGGGAATATAAATCTCTTTAACTTAAAATTGGAAAATGATATTTATGTTTTTAGTTCTCACATTTGCCTCTATAATTTCAACCACAACTAAATAAAATTAAAGGTTAAATTTGATTTTTTTCTTCATTACCCATATGATGTATTAACCACTTTTGGTCCACATGCTACCAATATCATAATGTATTTAAGGGACCTTAAAAAAGAGTGGACATTGATTTAACTCATCATGGCCTAACCATCATAGGTGTGTAATAGTACAAATTGTGTCCCAATTATGTAGATCAATCTTGAGGTGTAGACAATAATCACCATTAATATTTATAGTGATAGTTATATCTTCATGTTGTGGGTGTTTATAAGTATGCCCCATTTTAACTTTGCCTTTTGGAATATTAGAAATCAAAGGAATTTTATATTATTCTAGTATAATCTATATACATCCTTCATTTTTATATTTTTGAATTTGGGTTTTCAATGCCTTAAAATGATGTGTTTCATGATCGGTGATTCGATGATAATTGCAATATGGTGATCCCTATTTTTGAATGAGTTTGTTACATGATTTGTGTTTGTTAGGAGGTAAATAAATCATCTTATGCTTAAGTAACATATCAAGTATTGTATGTAGAGCACCTTATTTTACTATTATATGTAGAATATGTTATGGAGACTTATGTGAATATTACACATTTTTAACATAATGTACATGCATTTGTCCCTTGCAAGGTTGACTTAAATATTTTAGTTAAAAGGGATGGATTGAGTAACAAGTATTTACATGTTCATCAGTTTTTTTTGCCTTGCTCTTATTCATATTTTTTTCTTTACTTTTTGGATATAGATTTATCTTATATGTATTAGGACCTATAGGTGAAAATAGGCTATGTGAGAGATGCTCAAGCATATAAAAAATTAGTTTGTGCAATTGTTCATTTGTCCCATCATGAGGAATATCATCATAATCTAAAACTTTTCCATATTTTTGTTCAGTATTAACCACTAAAGAAAACTCAAATGTTTGATTTTATTGTTGTTTAAGTATCATTGGTTCCTCTAGTAATGGTTTTTTCTCTGCTTTTATGTATTTTTATTCAATTTCTAGTGTAGTATATGTACCAGTGTGCATCTCAGTGGTTAGTGCCTTATGAGTATCTTGGGAGAAATGATTTATTTTTGTTGACTCACCCATCTCATAAGTTATTAAATTATCAAGTGGAATATATTGTTTAGGTGGTATAATTTTAGGAACTCATTCTACATCAAAATGTAAAATTTTGTGAAATTTGAAGGCTTCATCATCAATAGGAATCATCTATAATATTCCATCATGTATAAATTTAATGCATCAATGTAATATGGATGGTAACACTTATATTATGTTATCCAAGGTCTACCCAAGATTAGATTATAATGCAATAATTTAGGCATTACTTAGAATGTAGTTTGTACTATTTTTGGTCCCAATGTCACACTTAATATGATTTGGCCTATTGGTGGGTTGCATGAATTATCAAATCCTTTTATATGAATATTGGATTTTGAAAGAAAATTTATGTTAATTATGATTATTTATACAAATGTTTATATTAGATCCATTATCAACTATCACTCTCTTGATTTCTTTATTATGAATGCTAACTTCTATGAATAAAGTCAAATCCTGATTAATGATAACCTTTGAAGGTAAATCTTGATGATCAAAGGTGATTATATTTGAATTATTTTTGAGTTATTAAATAATATCCATGAAATAAGATAGCTCTATAACAATTGGTACTTGGGTTTCATGTAAGAAGATATCCTCATAGATAGTTGATTATTTCAAGAGATCTAAAATCGATATCTTAACATGTGTATTGTGAAATTGGTCAAAAATATCATATCCTTTAGATTTGATTATTAGTTTAGGATTAGGAAGAACATGTTATATATTACCAGGTGGTGGAATAGGTTGGGAATCCTTTCCTTTTCATGTAGTGACAACATGGACCATGGAATCTAATATAAACCATAGGTGAATAATGGGAGTGAGATGGTAGTTTTCACTCAAATAGGATATAGGAGAAAAAAAAGGTTGATAGCACACATGTTGGCACCTAGATATAAATTCTATATTATTGAAAAAGGAATTATAATGAGAAATTTGATTTTTATCTTGTTGTAAGTTAATTTTCTTATCTTGACCAGTTTATTTAATCCATTGGATATACCTTTGATTGATTCAACAATGCATGAAAAATAGTAAGCAATGACTATCATTATATACTTATCAATTAAATAAATATTAAATGGTGCTTAACCCTAAATTTAGATGGGCCAATATAGTATATGGTTAAGAATATAGAAATAAATAAGCACAATGGTGATAAATAAATATATAATAGGATAATTAATTGTAAACTTTGATAAATAACATTATAAATTTAAATGCTAAGATATGATAAAAATAAAAAGTATAACTATCCATTGATATAAAAATGAAATTAAAACAAGAGTACTTAGTTGGTTTATTGTGTACATGTAGATCTGATATAGAACATGCTAGAAATAGACTAGATTAGTACCCTAGATTAGTCACCATATTTTGCAAATTTGATCTCTATAGCCTCAAACACTTGTGTTAACCTCAAAAAATTATGTCAATTCTTTTATCTAATTTGGACATAGGTATCTAGTACATAATACTTATTATATTTATATGCAACCACTTAGGATAATTTGGGTTGTGTTGCTTCACTATGGTGTGCTTAGATTTGGATCATGAATTGTCACTCTTTGTCAAATATGAAAACCCCATTTCTTCATCTTCATAGTGGTTGTGGGAAAATGGGTTAGTGGGATAACAGTGTCGAGTTAACCATAAAGAAATCTCTATTATTGGATGTTTCCTACATAGACACTAGTTTGAATAGGGCCTCAGACTGATGTAGTTATCCCTTACGTGTTGTCTTATATGTGTACAAGGATGCAATATTGGGAAAGCAAGTACACCAGTGACCTAGTTTGTAACCTAGAAAATAAGACTCATTGAGTGCTCCTTCAACACTTCATACCTATATATGTGATATCCCTATGACTATTATGGAAATAGGAAAAAATAGGGAAGCTTTACTGACTTGAATAATTCATTTAATACATTTGATAAGTTTCTTTGTGATTTTTAGGTCTATGCCAGGTGAGGAATGAATGAGGGTTGATCTTGTATATGTAAATCTCTTTTAGATATATCTCACATAAACTCACTTAGGCCAATCATAGGTATACATTTCATTTGATGAATTTAGGTCACTACACACTTGTGTTGGAAAAGGACACTTACATGAATGTAATGACTGGGATACAAGTATCCAAGAAGCTAGAAAATAGGCACAATCCCAAACTTGTAGAGATAGAAGATAAGAAGGTTTATAGTACTTTGAGCATGATAAAAGGCTTGGGTCATTAGAATAACATTGGTTGAACCAAGAGATAAGTAATTTTGAATAGAGAGATAGTGTATGCAATCCTTTAGGTAGAAGGAAGGTCAAGATGTAGAAGGTAATTCAGATTTATAATCTACATTTATCCCCCCTTTAATCTAGTAGTGAAATTGCTAGTCTAAAAGAAAATAAATGTTTTCATGTGTGAGTGTAACATATCTTGCCTTTGCATGAGTCCCACTTGAGTGATTTTTCGGTGACTGACGTACAAAGAATAACATGTTATAGTATATAATCAGTGTATATAATCTAAAATTGAAAGCATTGAAATGATTGAAATAAAAAGAGCAAGGTTTAGGAGTACACTTGTATATCGATACAACTGTCTTGCCTTTTGGCAACTTGATTTGAAAAGATGTATCATTATGAACCATTTTAAAATGATATTAGGGTAAATGTAAATATGGAAGAATATATATATGTATATATGAGGATGATTGGTTTGCACAATTGAGCAAATCTGAACTACCAAGTGGTAACTCACTTTTTCTCCAAGTTTGGGGGCAAGTTTGTCCTTTAGCCTCTATATATAGAGGCTAAAAGACCTATATATATATATATATATATATATATATATATATATAGGTCTTTTAACCTCTATATATATAGAAGTTAAAGGACCTTATATATATCTGTCCTTTAACCTATATATATAGAGGATATATATCCTTTAACCTCTATATATAGAGGTTATAGGTCCTTTAACCTCTCTACATATAGAGGTTAAAGGATATATATATATATATATATATATATATATATATATATATATATATATATATATATATATATATATATATATATATATATATATATATATATATATATATATATATATATATATATATATATAAAGGTTAAAGGACAAACTTGTCCCCAAATTTAGAGAAAAGGTGATTTACCACTTGGTAGTTGAGATTATCTCAACCATATATATATAGAGGTTAAAGAACAAACTTTCCCCCAAACTTGGAGAAAAGGTGAGTTACCACTCGGTAGTTGAGATTAGTTCAACCATGCAACCTGATCATACTTTAACTTTGGTGAGCATGCGTTGATATAAGTTAACCCACATTATAAATCTAGTGATCCAAGTTAACCCATATTATATATAGAGAGGTTAAAGGATAAAATTACCCCCAAAACTTGGAGAAAATGTGAGTTACCACTTGGTAGTTGAGATTAGCTCAACCTTGCAACCTGATCATACTTATAACTTGGTGAGCATGAGTTGATCCAAGTTAACCCACACTATAAATTTGGTGATCCAAATTAACCCATATATATATATGTTAAAGGATAAACTTGCCCCCAAACTTGGAGAAAAGGTGAGTTACCACTCTGTAGTTGAGATTTAGGTCAACCATACAACCCAATCATATTTATAACTTTATGAGCACAAGTTGATCCAAGTTAAACCACACTATAAATATAGTGAGGTTGGATGATATAATCAATTCCAACCTATAAAATTTTCAATATTGAGTGATATAATCACCTCAACCATACCAAAGTGAACTAACTATTATAGTAGATTGTCTCAATAATAGTTTGTAATAGTCCAAACTATGAGCTAAAATTTGTAGAAGAATTTTGAAATCTAAAATTGATTTTGATTTTGTAATTTAGGTGATATTTTCATAACATATACACCTTATATATGTATCATGCTAAAAATTAAGCATAACAATGGTACCATGTATATAATTCTACCATAAACTATGCAATCAAGCTAATTTATAACTGTGTAAGTGTGGAGAAAATGTTTCCAAAACATACCCCATTAAAATATGAAACTAAGAGCTTGTATAAGTGTGGATAACATGTTTTACATAACATGCCCCCATTGTATATTCAAATCTATGAACTGTGACAAATGTGGATAAATTTTTCCATAACATGCCCCATTATACATATGAATTTGGTGAACTATGAAAAATGTGGAAGCCATATCTATATGACATGCCTCTAGTAAAATTCCCCCTTTTGAGATGAGAAGAAGTAAAAAATTGTAGTCACCTTAATTCAAAAGGATAATATTATAGGAGTAACATGTCCAGGTAGATATATTAATGAGGTATATAGTATGTTATCACATCAAGTACTAAGATGTATGATATAGATCATGGTAATGTCTTGATATTAATAGTATAATCTCAACAAGAAATCAAACATACACATAAGAGATTCAAAAGAAAGTAAAAAAGAAATGGTCCACAAAGACCTCAAACAAGGGGCATGTTCAAATGATGTAAAATTAAAGGGATATGACTTAGTCAAATATCCACAAAGCAAGGAATGACATATTTAAATGTCCATAAAATAAGCAATGACATATGTAAATGTCAAAGTAAGAAAACAAAGGCATGGGAGACACAAACAATGGAACATATGTTACATCTCGATTCCTTGCTAAGTAAACTATTTAATTATCCATGGATATTTATAGTTGATAAATTTGATTTGACTAAGATTTGAGATATATGCTATTATGAGACAATTTGATATTGCTTAGATTACATGATACATTGCTATGAGTTAGCAATAGTGTAAATGTTTACATTATGAATATGTTGATTCGTTATTTTATTTACATTTTATGACGTATGTATATTATGATATTATGATCTAACTATCTGCTTGTTATGAGGTTGATATTGGTGAACTCATCCCTTAGAGCATAACGAAGGGAGAGCATCATCATAGAGAGTGATGTAGATGAAGATATCAGAGGACAATAGAGAAAATGGATAGAACCCTACACACACCATATTATCTAGCACATGTTAGAATGCATAACAAAATGGTTAACATAATGTGTTTTGATGTCATTTGCATTAGATAGTTTGACATGGTTACTAACATAGTTTAATGGTTTTGTGGAATTTTCTTACATGATTTTCATGTGTGACCATTAAATGGTTTTATGAATGTGATTTTCATAATTATATTTAAATTCAGATTATTGATTTATAAATATATCATTAAAAAGTCATGATATCTAAAGAGATAATCTAATTAGTAAATATGTTGATTATTGCAATTAGAAATAAAATATTAAAATTAATGTCTTAGAGGAAAAAAAAAAGAAGGGTATTCTTAAAAATAATAAAAATTAAAGAAAAAAAGGGAAAAATCTTTAAAACAAAGCTATAGCCCCCTTTTCATAAGGGAATAAGAAAGAATTTATAGAGGTAGGAAAAGGGAAGGTGCATTAGATATAGAGTAGGAGAGACATAAAAGAGGAGGAAAATAAGAAGGGAAGTTAGAATCATATCAAAAAGGAGGTTTTTATCAGGTACCAAGACGTAGCTATTTGAGGCAGGTACTACTGCTCCTGTGGAAACCTTGAAATTATGTGTGCTTGAATATATGGGCTAAGAGTTTATAATTTAGATCTAAAAATAAATGTTTGTATTTTCACACCATTGTGTTACCATTCACTTATATCACTGGAAAAGATATATTATAGTCATTTTAAAATTAATGCTCAATTAAACCTAGTTTACATCAAATCATATGTTATATTTACATAACTATGTGATCATATGTGGTGAGCTGCATATGCATGAAACTTGAACTATACACACAAGTCGCTCAATAAAAATATATATTTTTGTATAACAAGGGAAGTTTTGAATAACAATATACACACACATATAGATATAAAAGGTTCAACAAGCTAAATTAAAGGTTAATATTAAAGACTTATATTAAAAAACATCTTGCATTTGATAGTCTTGTATTTTCTACCAGTCTTGTATTTACAAATTGTTTTAATATATTGATTCCAACAACTTGTATTTGAAAATGACATTTTAAAATTAGTGACTTGTCCATAATAAAGGTATTGCATTTAAAAATTAGAGACCTATATAAATGAGAATGTAGTGACTTGTTTTATATTGTAATGACTTGATATAAATTATAATGATTTATACATAAGGGCTGGCTGGGTATAATAACTATCAAAAGAAAATAATGACTTAATGTTATGTGTATATAAGTAGTGACTTATAGTAACTTATTTAGGAAGTTGACTTATAAATTACAATGATCCACACACACACACACACACACACACACACACACCCATATATATATATATATATATATATATATATATAGTGTATATGCATACAACAAAATTAGTATCTTAGCATAATGACCTATATAAAATACAAATACCTAGTACAGTGACTTATATAAAATAGTGCAATGATTTGAGTATTTCAGTGATATGAAAACTTATAAATGAGAATATTTACTAGCACCTAGGTAAAACTAGAAATTGGCTATACAATTATCCTTTTAAATATTTATTCTAGCAAGCTAGGTGACTTGCATCTATGCATTTTTAATGGTTTTTAAATACATTACAAGACTATGCATGCAGTGAATTCGATATTATAATATAAAAACAAACTCAATATTAAATATTTAGTGATGTTATCTTACAAAATATGGATACAATTTGATATATTTAATAGGTAAATCTTTGAGCAATGACTTATGTGAATAGAGTGATTTATGTGGGTATATTCCTATGGAGCACCTTATTTTCTGAGTGAATATATATACTATGCTAAGTGACATATACAAATTACATATCATTATTCATATGCTTCATTATTATACTTGGATATATAATAATGAAATACTGGGTGATGAAACGCTTTGATCTACCTATATATCATGTATGATGGAAATCAATGATTTACTGATAAATTATGACTATTCAATATTATGCTTCATATGCTTAAAGTTATATTGTATAACTATATAATGTTGTTTATATTATTAAATCATTCTAAATTTCATCACTATAACTTATTAGTTGGAGTTATAATAAAATTATTCTAAGTATGACATGCATGTATGGAAATTTGATATAAAACACCAATATTTTATACTATAGTAATCTGGTTATTCCCAAAATGTATAAAGTAATGTAACATAGTGTACTATGTTGTTAAACTTTGAAATATGATGATGTTACATGTATTATAGTGGGAATATCATGAGGCTATCATATGGTTACCCTCTATTTGAATATGCCTACATTAGGTAAATCAAATAATATAGCTAATGTTCATGAGATGATTGATACATGGTCATATCCTTATATATATAATTTCTTTGGGAATATGGTGTAGTAATGGATTATGAATATATTGAGAAATACATTTTTATACAAGTTATTAAATAATGTATATTTAACTTATTTCATGAAGCCTTGCCTATTTGGATTTAACTTGTCTCTAATTTAACATGAAAAATCATTAAATCTTGAAACATTTTAAGACATATCAGGATTCCATAACTTAGTGGCTCTAATGGAAATGCAAATCTAATATAGAACTAGTCTTAAAGCAGTGGAGAGAGGTATATAGATGTGGTGGTATGATCATAGTCAAAGTTATAAATCAATTATATATTTAAGTATGATTTAATATGATGTTATACTTGGGTGGTATATATTCTAAGTCATGTTGAGATATCCATATGAGTGTTGGATGTCCATTTGACTTGAGAAGTATATATATATATATATATATATATATATATATATATATATATATATATATATATATATATATATATAGTCTACTGACGTTAGTACCCGATTTGTTAACCTGAATGTATGACTATAATGGTTGTTGAAATCATATTAAGTCATTGGTTAGAATTCTAATGACTATTGAACTTTACAAACCATATTTATATTTTGGTAAGTCCTCTTATGTGAAACATTGTATTAATATAATTAATACATATGAGGGTATTCATATAGAAAATATATCTATACATGGGACTTGGGTATTCATATAATTACATAAATTTTATAGGTGCATTGGGTCATATGTCTATATCTATAGTTAATGGATTGTTATACAAGTTATAGGATTCTATGGGACAAGAAATTATAAACATATGAAAATAGTCTCCTAAAAGAGTATAAATTGATGAATTATGTTCATATGAGGTATAACTTGGTTGTGAATTATTCGACTCTCTAGAAAGGCTATGACTGAATGTTAGATTATATATATTTAACATTGAATACTTGAGTGTGGTACATATTATGAGAGTGTTAAGATGTATAGTATTTAGACATATATAACATATAATAGTGCATTGTGATGTATACCTATAATTTATAGTAGTATGAAACTTAAACATAAGGTATACCTAGGTGGTATAAACCCGTACTTATTAGATTATTATTTATGATTATGGGTCATTTACTTCTTAGAATTGTAAAACTAGTTATTCTTAATTGTATAATTATGTTCATAAACAATGGACTATGGTATTATAGGATGTCATAGAATACTACAATATTAATGTATGTTATACTCAGGTGGTACAAACTATAATTATTATGTCTAGATATATTAATACATTTTACAAACTAAATATATGCATGTTGTTTATTTATATGAATAACATGTTTTATGATAGTTATTAGGACCTTATTTATGCATGCATACAACTCCTTAGAGTATAGAGTATGATAGAATGGAATATTATATGTTTATAAGAATTAATACTTTCTTGTTATAATTAGTTGTTTGAATAGAAGATTATGTTTTCATTGATTCATAACTACTTTATTATGACTAGTTGTGGTATTTAGTAGTTGTGTTTAAGAACATTAAACTATGATAGTATAGGATATCATAGGGTGTATTATATTTGGAAACTATTTATATAAATTAGAATTTGTAGTTAGATGTATATTATACCTAGATGGTATAAGTTTTAGTCATTATTTCTATTATGGGATAGATAATAATGTGAGATTAATTCATATGTTTGATGGAATAAATGTATGTTATTAGAATATCTTGTGATTAACATGTTATATGATTGATAGTAAAATATAATCTATGTGAATATATTGGTTATATTATGTCAACCAAATCTTGCATTATTGATATTGCGTAAGTGGTTAGATGGACTTCATTAGCTTACTAGCTTCATAATGATAGATGAAGGCAATCTGATCAAGTGGTGTGTATGAATTTTGACTGATCCTTACATCATTATTATTATTGAAAACTTGAGCCAAAGTAATGTTTAGTGAGACATTATCATTTCATGAGTATGATTTATATGTTTGTGCTATATCTTGTAATAGAATGTATTTCTATGATATACTGCATGCTTAATTTTATAAATCATATAACACATGATTACTAGCTTATCTCTCTAGATTTGTGGACCATCATTATCTACTCATCCATGAAGGGAGGGAAATTTAATAATGGGATTAGTGAAGGAGATCATTAGTCTATGATTGATGTGAAAAAGTACTCAGATGATGCTTTTCCTCCCCACAACAGTATTACTTTTGAGATGACACTTGAGATTGCCACATATACTAGAGTTTGAGAAACTATGATCCAGAGAGCCATGTATCTTATATAAATACATTGTATTATATTGTATACATTATTATAACATTATCATGATGAGATTTAATTACTTAATTATTGTATATTAATAATAGTGGTTGTTATTGAGCATTTTCATTAATGTCAAAGGTGCATCTTGTCAAGGATGATGTCAAATTTGACTAAACCTAGTCTGGTAGTGTGTGATGTGATAATATGCATAGGAGATTATTGTCTTGAGAGAATGATGTCATGAAAAAAAATAATTTTAATGTAACTAAGAGATAATTTGAAGGCAACTGATGTTAATGTTTTCATGAATGTATTGTCATTGATGTCAAAGTGCATAAGAAGCCTAGTCATGATCCTAGTCATAACATGAAGAGGTATGTGCATGAAAATGGATGAAAAATGCATATGAAGGATATATGGAACTATTTTATCATGTATTAAAGGCTTTGAATAATTCATGTGAGTTTTAGGGTGAGCTTAAAAGAGTAGGACCTTTAATCTAGGTCTGCATCTAGACCTCTCTTAGACCTTGCCTATTCTAATGAGGCATAAAGATTAGATTTCAAGGAAAGTATGCATATGTGCTAATGGAAACATGTAATATAAGTTTTTTTTTCACAAAATTTTAGGTCATATTTTGAATAAAATTGCATAATACACTATTTTAGGCCTTCTTAAGTTCACAGAATGAAGTCTCATGACCTGAGAAGCACTTTCAGACATTCATTGGCATGTGTAACATCCAAATGATAACCTAAGATATTAAGGAGATATGGGTAAGTTTCATAGATAATATCTATAGGAATTGGTTTTAATTTAATGGGTAGTATTTTATGAACAATCGTTAATACTAAAACATGTGTTAAACCTCCCTAAAACCCTAATAAAGACTTAATGTGAAATATCATGTTAAAATAATCTCATAATATATTTAAATGAATAAAAATATATTGGATCATGTATTCATTTATCCTAGGTACCTTCAGGTGGTGGTGGTGGTTATTCAGATGAGAGAGAAAATGCATAGATATAGGCTTATTTATCAAGAAGTTGTAGCTCTCAAAAGTTACATTGCTTAAGAAAACCAAATGAATGGTATAAGTAGATAGATACTAATAATACATGACCATTATAGTTTTTTGATAGGTTCCACCCCTAAAGTGTTCCAAATTTATCATCCAAGTTAGCCAGTCATAGATAGACCTAATGGTGCAAATAGTGCAAAATCTAGGCAAAGATAATAAGATGGATTTAAGGGTTGGAGCATGTTATATTGATAAAAAAAAGTACATTAAGAGTTTAATTATGACTTATAATTCATGTTAATTCTTTTAATACATTTTGGAGGTTAGTGAATACTATGAAAAATTTGCTCACAAAATGACCTGTCTGGTTTAGATAAGACTGTGTTATAGGGTTAAGAAATTGGTTTGTAGGACCAATATTTTAAATTAGACCATATGATATTTTTATCTTAAAATGGTCTAGAGATATAATAATACCATTTAAATTCATCATTAGTCATGAAAATTTTCTACATATGTGTTGGAGGTCTAAGTCACCATGACTAGTTTTTGAGGTAAATTGACAGTACGAAGTGAATAAGTTATAGATATGTTATTGAGCTTTTATCTTCTGAGTGAAAGTGTTAAAGAATTTTTGTGATGAACTTAAAGTCATGGATAACCTGTATAAATGTTTAGTTTTCCATATTTTACTTTCTTAATTGTATTTGAGCTTCATTTTTGCAAGGTAGACTTTTGAGGTACACAGGCCTAATAAGAAGACACAACTCTAATAAAGTATGAAAGAGGTTATTATAGGTATTTTTATACATGATTTAATGATTTTTATTTATTTGATGAGGCCATATAGGCCCAAGATAATCAATCTTTAATGCTAAGAAGATAGACCTCATGCACTTAGGTCTCCATAAGGCCTAAAAGAGAAATGAGGCCTAATTGATTTGTTGCAAACCAAAAGGGGTCCAAAGTTCATTTTAATAATTTTAATAATATTTTATAATACATATTAAATATTTTAAATAATATTTTGAAGGTATGTGTCTAACCTAATGGTTTTTGACCATGATACTTGTATATATACAAGGCAATTTAGGCCTATTTGTATATGTGTATGGAAGTCAATAAAATATTGCTTAGTAGAGAAGGAGGTCTTGAAATGAGACTATAATATTAGAGAAGAGGTGTGGTGATCAAATTTATGAGTTTTCTATGTTGGTGTTGAGTCACTTAGGGAGTTGGTGCTTCTTTGAAAGTAGGTTCTTGCTAAAGCATAGTCAAGTGGGTGCTTGACTTCATTGGGGTTAGTGATCCAAGTTGAGTTAGTGATTTGATATTTTTTATTTTAATTTTATCCATTTTTAGAGATAATATTAGGTTTTATTCCCCTTGAGGGTTTTCCTCTAATATGTGTGTTTTCTTGTGTTATGCTTGTTGTCAATTGGATTTGTACCCTTTGAGGAGATGTCTCAACTCTCCTCATCCAAGTGGCATAATTGAAACACTTCTAGACTATGGGTGAGTTTAAGAATGAGGTAAATCTCTAGATAGGGCTATCTCCCTTGATGTACCATTTTAGATCATAATTACACCTAAACTTTGGGGGAGAAAGACGAGAGAGAAAATTGAAAGCAAAATATCTTAAGGGAGGTGATACATCAAATTTATTTATGACCTCCAACCAGTTGCATGTTATACATGAAACCAAGAGACTAACTAAACATACACTTCTCTAATCTACATCTTCTCACATTGATATTACATTATGAGGTTATGGATGAATGTTTAGGCTAGGAGGACTAGACAAGAGGCCTTGAATGGAATTAGTGAATAGACTAACTCACTCAACCTTGACACTTATTAGAATTATTCACATGCCTTATAAGAAGAAGCTTTCCAACTGTAAATAGGATGAAAAAATGAGACAACATGCTAAGGAAATCATAGTTATCACTAATCAAGATCAATCATCCAAGTAAAACACACCATGAAAATTCATGAAGAGGTAAAAATTAGTAGTCTTATTGATCAAATGGGATGCAAATGAGCAGGGATTCACCATACTTAGGTGGAGCATAAGTTAGAATGGCCAAAATGGCTAGTTCTTATAGAACTTGAGAGAGAGAGGAGAAGAAAGAAGTACAAGAGTAAAAATGACACTTTTCAAGCTGATAAAAGGAGTCATTTGTGAATGAAAAGAGGATGTGGGATTAACCATGCAAGTTTAGAAGGAATAAGTGGCTCTCCAAGTCATGAAACTCTTGCAAAGTGGCATGAAAGTTCTCATTCTGGCTCAAAAACTACCTTCATGATTTGAACCTATTTGAACATCCCAAAATTTATTATGGATAGGTATAATTATTGTAATGAAGGGGAGGGATTTAATACATGCTTATCCATGAATTTTTTATAGTCTTGGTCATTTGGAACCTTACACAAATGAGCTATCATCATCTTCAGTCTAAGAAACTCCTCTTTCATGCACCATGTACACTTGGCCTCCAAAAAGGCATAAATTTTACATGAAAATATATGGGAGGGAGTGGATGACACCTTCAAAGACCTTCCATGGCCTTAGAGGCATTAGGCATACCTTAAAAAAATTAGCTCACTTGAAGTTTTCCACCCTTCTCACTAGCTTGGTCATTATGCCAGTTTTGGTTGGCTGAGATGAAGCATCTAGTTGAGGCACTTAGGAATTATTAAAAGGAATTAGATTTAAATGTATAGTTATATTAAGTCATAATATTACATTTCATGTGATTTTTATCTCTTGGAACCTCTTGAAACTTGCACAACACAAAATATAGTAAAAAATGCCCTATTTTATACCTATCCATATAATTCTGTACAACTCATCTAGATGGGGAGTATAATAAGAGATTATTATACAACCTCAAACAATAATCCTAGGTAAAATATTCCATTAGAGTGAATTATCTTCTCAATCTTCTCAAACTGGTCACTAGCAAGGTTTTACAAGGGTTTTGAGCAGTTTTTACTCTTATGATTTGTTCATAAAAACCTGACATCAAAATTGTAAAAAAATTCCACAAGAAGGTTTCTTAGGACCCTATATAAAACTTCCAAAAATATTATACCTCCATGCAAATCCTTATGAAACATGTGAGCAATCAAATCTCCCCCATCGAGCTTGTTTTCTTATTTCCTATAGGTCTGAGTTGTTTTAAGTCTAAAAATGGATTATTTGTGATTTATCTACAAGCTTGAGAATTTTAAAATTTTTAAATTTCCTTATACACATGATACAATAGTTTGGAATGCTCATCTACATATAGAAATGAAATTGACCTCTCATTTGGGTACTAGGCTAGAACCTTGCCTAATAGGTCTATTGTAACCCCTATGGTCTAGGCCATCCCATTGGGCTATATGCATTCAAATAGATTTAAAACATATATATTCAACACATAAACATGCATATATAGGTTATAATTATCACTCCATACTATAAATTAAAGTGGTTCTTCATTTGGCCTTAGGCCTAAAAAATGTTTGACATGCCTGCTTGCAAACTTAAGGGTTTGGGACCACCTGTTGAGTTTCAACATTTTATAATTAGTTTATTATGTTTTTATAGGTTTTATAAAAATTTATAAACCCCATTTTAATTTATTTACATCTTCTGGTCTAATTTTTGTCAACTTTTCCCCAAAACCCTCCAATTTCACCTAAGGGGAGGTACCCTCTATTTGAGACAAAATAGAGGGTAACTACCCTATTATCTCAAACAAAAAGGATATTGGAGGGACTTGTACAAGTATTTATGACATCTCACACAAAAAATATTCCTATTAACATATTATTTGTCCCCCAAAACTCTTCAAATTCTAAGGCATACCTTTAGAAAATAGGCTATGCATGCAAGATTCATGTAGACTATGTTGTACATCATTTGAGCCCTTCCTTTATGCATGATTTTCATTATATAAGGGAATATTTAAACATATAAAGAATTATTTATTCATTATAAATTAATTTATCATCCTATAATTTCAGTTACCCCTTCACACAGCCCTAGGCTCTTAGGACTATGTGTATTTTTCAAGTGTGCTTACTTTAAGGAACTATACCAATAGGTGTCCATACATGTTTGAGTATTAAATTAAATTATTGAAAACCATTATTAAAGTATGCATGATCAGTTAACAAGGATTTTGACCCATTTTTCCACCTTAGATATCATTATCATCACTGAAATTACTACTTCCTACTCACTCCCTGTAATAGTCAATACTGGTTGACTTATAGAGGTAAAGGGACCTGTAGGTGCATATTTTGCATTTGAAAACATGTTATGATATTTTAGATATTATTTGAAAACTATATTAAACCTTTTATAGTAGGTTCTTGTGTTTATAGGACTATTACCCTTCAAATTCACCTTAATAACCCTATGAGCACCTACTAGCACGCTGTAGGTGGCCTTTTCTAGGTCATTATACACCTATAGATGAACATATAACCATGACATTGCACTTACGAATCCTCTAAGTAATTTATGTTATTTTTAAAATTGGTATAACTATAAAAACATGATAATATTCTTGGCATTTCTACCTTGGGAAGTGGAGCTCCTTTGAGGTTTAAAATCCTATAGATGGCAGTGAAGAATTTCAGTGTTCTATTAATAACTTTGAGGCCCCCCAATAACCATCTTCCACCACTCATAAACCTTAAAAAATTTGAAAATATCTATCATATATAGAGGATATAAAATGAGTGAAATAGGAGTTATCAAAAATCAATATAGCATTGTCACAAAACCCCTTCAAAAGAGCTAGATGCTCTATTTTCACCCTTTAGGGAAAAGGTTCTTACACACTATTATTAGATCTTTGGAAGGTGATCCATACTTGAATTTTCCAAACTAGCCTTCCTCGTGAGTCCACCATGATTCAACAATGAATTATAACCCTCAATGAGGGTTTCACTACCTATTTGGCCACCTTCATATAACACTTCAGATCTCTATTAAGGCCCCTTGTAGGTGGCTATTTGCATACATAGGAAGCAATGCAAGTATTTTCCAAATAATACATGATGTAATGTCAATTTATTCCATTTGGTTCATTTAAATATCTTAAAATTCCTGATTTAAACCATGGAGGTCTTTAAATAGGTCTCAAAACCTTTATTCTCAATGTGACCATTCTCTTTCAAGAACCTGTATGTGCACTTTCATGATAGATAGTGAATACAAGAATGGATAATGAGCATTGCTTGAAAATTTTATGAGTTTTAGTCCTATCAAAAGGATTTAAAATATATAATTTACATTATTAAGGACCTTGATCATCTCTAAACATGATTTTCAACATGTTTAGTCCTGTGAGGGCACTTGTAGGTGCATGTTTTCATGTATGCAGGCAGACAATGAGTATGTTGTATGACTGCCATAGAATTTTATTCACTATTTAAAAGCTTAATTTAATATTTCATGTTATAATATGATATACCACAGCTATAAAACATTCATCACACTTCTATGGATGTCCTTAGAACCTTTACAAGTCATGACTAAGGCTGAAGAGTAGATGGGAGCTGACTGAGTATGACCATGGACTAAAAGTTAGATCTAAGCATGATGTTATGAGACTAAACATGAAGGAAAGGTGATAAATATAGCATTGATACATGGTGATGAACCTATATACACCCTATGAAACCACTATCAAAGCATGAAAATTTAAAAATGGTGAAAATATGCCTGTCATTCAGAATGGTGTATCCTCTTGAAACATGAGATGATTTACATATCCAAACACCTTAAAAAAATAAATGAAGAATAGTAATAATTATATAAGGAATCCAAAATAATTTTAAATAAACCTCAGCAATTAGTTTGTATGGACTTGTCCCAAATGGAGTAAAACCTATAGGGTGCACAAATTGGGAAGTAGAAAAACACTGTTAGCTTTATGAGGATGGTTCATAAAGAATAGGCCACCATTATTAAAACTATTTTTATGGAAATTAAGATATCTAAGTGTAATTTTTATTCTCAAATGAATTTTACTTGTAATTCTCCAACTATCCATACCAAGTATAAACCGAAAGATTGGTTCTGTGTTCCTAGAAGGGTAAAAAAGGAGTAGAATAGTTTTAGCCAAAATTTGACACCTATAGAGTAATTCAAGAATGGAAATGGATTTAATGAAGTTTAAGAGTCATCTCATGATCTTACCCCATGTGGCACACTTCCCCATGGGTCATACAAGTTCCAAAATCTTCTCTTTTTCCAAGAAAACTACTCTTTCTTCTAAAGCACTTGCCACTTTCAATTAGAAAAAGTTACCTAAGACATAATATGACACATGGCATGTGACATAACCTTTTGACACCTTAAAATTTCATTATGAGGTTGTAAAACTCATTTAATACCCTATTTTGACCTCTAAAATGATATAATGACTAAAATGACTAATGACCAATGCTAATATAACATGAAATCACACTAAATAAACTATAATACACCTTATGAAAAAATATATTAGACCCCTAAACAAATAAAAATTAAATTTTTACCTATAGGGGTCTCAATTTGACTTGCATGGTCAAATTTAGTCAACAAATTGGTGACTCATAGGGGTAGTATGCCTGCTATACTAACTAGACCAATAGCGTTATCAGTCTATTGGGCTTAAGGAGTCATATAAAATATAAAACACATGAGAGGACCTTGACCATTGACCACAATATTTTATCAATACAAGATAACTAATTACCTCAACCACTTAAAATAAAGGACACACACAAAGCAAAGTAAACACAATAACAAGCCACACCTATGGTCAAAGTACTTAGGAAACATGGGAAGAAAATAACTATATACAACTAACAACTTATCATACCTCCATTTTAGGATCAAAAGGAAAGTTTCTTTCATCACATTCTTCATGAGATGAATCATGGTGCCAAGCATTTTGCTCTTTAGATTGAACACTTAATAGATCAACTCTACTTCTTGGCACCTCAATTGTTATGCTCTCAAGTAGACCATATTCTAATAGGTTTGCAATGCAAAAGTATTCCTCTTGGTCTTTCACACATACCTTGTATTGCTACCCACTCTTCATATCATGATCAACTTGCATCTTATTTATAGTCATGATCTCAAGAGGATTAGTTTCTTATTCCTTTGAATATTAAGGGTATTAGAAACTTGTCTTGGCCCCCAAAGGATGAGGTGAACTTTGATCTTTCTCATTCATGACATTTAATTTTTTTTTATCTTACTCAACATCACTTTCAATAAACTCTAAAGAAGTTGTAGACTCCTTGAGAGACTCAAACTCATTGCTAATATTTTAAAATTACTACCACAAGTCATATTATTTTTTATCAATGCCATGAAGTGGAATAAAAAAAGATGCACCTTAATCTTCTTCTTTAGAATCCAAAATGACTTCATCCAAGATTTCTTCTTTGATACAAGGAAGATATTCTTCATTATCAACCAAATAGAAGACTTAACACAAGGAATCACCTCTTCCTTAGGATTTAAAACCTCTTAAAGGCTCTCAAGTTGTATCTCCACTATCAAAATATGATTTTTATTCTCAAGGGCTGTAAGATATTCAATTTCCTTTTCCTTCTTGGTGATGCCAAGACTAGGCATCTTAAAATCTGGTGACCTAGCCCAATGAGGCTACTAAGGAGCTATACTTTATTCAAGAAATAGTTCTAAATTTTCCTCAAGAAAAGGATATTATTTATATTCCCATACCATAGGTCCATCAAGGTATAGGGTTATGAGATGAGGACAATATGAACTAGTTGGTGGAGGTGGAACATAGGGCACAAAATCAGATTGAGAATGAAAAGTAAGAGATTCTTTTGGGTGTTCTTGAGGAAGGGGAGGTAGACCTTGGGATAAGATAGCTTGGTTATATTCATTCCAATTGAAAATCACTTCATTCACATCTAATTTAGCTTGAACACTCTCTTGAGGGAGGTTATATGGGATGTGTTTAGGCATAGGATCATCTTTTGAGTCTAAACCTTCCATCACACCTTGACTTAGTAACTTCATTCTTGGCTCTAACTCTTCAATTTGATTAGCTAGGTTCTCTTGGAAAAGTCTCTATTGAAGTTGATAGGCATCATCATGAAGATGAGGAGTACAAGAGGGATGACATGGAACACAAGAGGTCTCTTGAGGAAGGGTAGGATGGACTTACATAGGCTCAAGATCTTCCTCAATTTCACACTCCTTATCAAGGGTTTTATCCTCTTTCTTTCCCCATGACTCCACTATCTTATTCTAGCTTAGGATGTTAGGATTATGAGTATATTTTTGAGGTGTTGATGCAATTTTAGGAGTGGATGAAGTAATCAAAAAACTTGGAATCTCCTTGGGCTTGGATTCTCCACCTTGTCTCCAACTTTGAATCTCATATCTAGAGGTCACTTCGTGAGGTGGGGATGTAATTAGAGAGGGAAATGAGGGATTAAATTACACTTATTTTATTGATGACATGGACTAATAAATATTCATATTAGCCAAATCACATCTACCTATCAAGATTAGCTTAAAAAATAATGTTTATATTTTCAAATATCTCTTCCAATTAATTGGGAAAAGGATGGCTTTGATAATATTAATTGGGTTCATAAGTGGGAACCATGTAGGATTGATAGAAATATTGGGTAAGTGGATATGAAGGTTGATAGGTTTGGTGAGGCTGCCTTTCATGAATTCTTAGCCTATCCTCTAAGGAAGAAACCAAGCCACTCACATCTATCATTTCACTTGTGAGCCTTTGCCAATTAACTCTATCAATAGGTGCCCACTCTCTCTTGACAAGCTCTAATGCATCTCTCACCTTATGAATGAAATGACTAGGAATATCTAGACCATATACCCTTTTTGTGTCAAGATCTAACATGTACTTCTCATAGCCCAAGAGAGCTTGCTTGAAAGTGGAAATGGATTGAATTGAGAAGTGACTAGGTTAACTAAGAGAAGAAAAATATTGAGGAGGTTGATTATAGGTCTGATACAACTCATAATTAGGTTGATAAATGTCATGTTGAAGCTAGTAAGGATCATGATAAGACTAGTAAGAATCATACCAAGGTTGATAGGGAGATCCATAAGCTTGATATGTCTCACCAAAATGTGTAAAATATTACTCAACACCAAAATTAGCCATGGAACCTCATTGAAAGCAAGAACACAAGTAAATATATTGCCAATAATCTTCAAAAGGAAACTTGGGATACTTGATTAGCTGATGTATCTTTAGAGTCATCATTGATGCTTGGATAGATGCCTCTAAAGGCTAATTATTGAAATACAACACCAACAATATTTTAACCTCTTAGACTAAGAGTCCCATCAAGATGCCAAAAACTATTGTCACTTAGATTTTCACCCTTTGAGGAGATGTCTTAGCTTTCCTCATCCAAGTGGCATAATTGAAAAACCTCTAGACTATGGGTGAGTTTAAGAATGAGGTGAATCTATAGATAGGGATAGATTCCATAATGTACCACTTTGGATAAAAACTACACCTAAACTTTGGGGGGAAAGGGAGAGAAAAAATTGAAAGTAAACTATCGTAAGGGATGTGATACACCAAATTTATTGATGGATTATAACTAGCTTCATGTTACACATGAAACCAAGAGACTAACCAAACATACACTTCTCTAATATGAACCTTCTCACATCAATATTACATTATGAGGTTATGGATGAATGTTTAGGCTATGATGACTAGATAAGAGGCCTTTAATAGCACTAGTGAATAGACTAACTCACTCAACCTTGACACTTCTTAGAATGATTCACATGCCCTATAAGAAGAAGCTTTCTAACTGCAAATAGGATGAAAGAATGAGACAACATGCTAAGGAAATCATAGTTATCACTAAGCAATATCAATCATACAAGTAAAAAAACACTATGAATAGTAATTAAGAGGTAAAAATTAGTAGTCTTATTGATTAAATAGTATGCAAATGATCAGGGTTTCACCATACTCAGGTAAATCATAATTTATAATGGCCAAAATGGCTAGTTCTTATATAACTTGTGTGTGTGTGTGTGAGAGAGAGAGAGAGAGAGAGAGAGAGAGAGAGAGAGAGAGAGAGAGAGAGAGAGAGAGAGAGAGAGAGAGAGAGAGAGAGAGAGAGAGAGAGAGAGAGAGAGAGAAGTCCAAGGGTTAAGGACACTTTTAAAGCTGATTAAAGGAGTTAATTATGTATGAGAAGAGAATGTGGGATGAACCATGTAAGTTTAGAAGGAACAAATGGATCTCCAAGTCATGAAAATCTTGCAAAGTGGCATGAAAGTCCTCATTCTGGATCAAACACTACCTTCATTATTTGGACCTATTTGAAAATATAAAACTTATTAGGGATAGGTATTATGATTTTAATTAATGAGAGGGATTTTAGACATGCCTTTTCATGTATTGGTTACAATCTTGGTTATCTAGAAGCTTCCCAAAATGAGCTATCATCATCTGTATTCTAAGAAACTCCTCTTTCATGCACCCTGCACACTTGGCCTCAAAAAATGTATAATATTTACATGAAAATACATGATATGGAGTGGATAAACACTTTTAAATACCCTCAATTTCCTTAGAGGCATCAAACATGCCTTAAAATTATCTCACTTGAAGTTTTCCACCCTTCTCACTAGCTTGGTCACTATGCTACTTTTGATTGGCTAAGATGAAACATCTATTTGAGTCACTTAGGAGTTTTTACAAGGAATTAAATTGAAATGTGAACTTATATTAATTCATAATATTCCATTTCATGTGATTGACATCTCTTATAACCTTTGGAACCTGCATAACACATAAAATAGTAAAAAATACCCTATTTTATACCTTATATGTATAATTCTATATAGCTCATCTTGATGGGGATTATATTGAGAGATTATTATAAAAAATCAAATCATAATTCTAGGAAAAATATTCCATTAGAGTGAATTATCTCCTCAATCTTCTCAAACTGGTCACTAGCAAGGGTTTACAAGGGTTTTAAATAGTTTTGACTCTTAATATTTGTTCATAAAAACCTAACATTAAACTTGAAAAAAAATTCCACAAGAAGGTTTTTAAAGACCCTATCTAAAACCTCCAAAAATATTATACCACCATTCAAAGCCTCATGTAATATGTGAGCAATCAAATCTCCCCTATCGAGCTTGTTTTCTTATTTCCTGCAAGTTTGAATTGGTTGAGTCCAAAAATGGATTATTTGTGATTTATCTTCAATTTTGAGACTTTTAAACATCTAAAATGGTGTTATACACATGATCCAATAGGTTGGAATTATCATATACATCTATACATGAAAATGACCTCTCATTTGGGCACTAGGCTTGAACTTTGCCTAATAACCCTGTTGTAACCCCCTGTGGTCTAGCCCATCCCATTGGGTTTCTATGAATTCCTATAGCTTGAAAACATATTTAGTAACCCAATAAACATGTATCTATATGTTATAATGATAAATACATACTATAAATGAAAGTGGTTCTCTATTTGGCCTTAGGCCTAAACAATGTTTGATAAGCCTACTTGTAAACTTAAGGGTTTGGGACCACTTGTTGAGTTTCACTGTTTCCTACTTGGTTTATTATGTTTGTCTAGGTGTTATAAAAATTTATAAACCCTCTTTTAAGGTATCTACATCCTCTGGTCCATCCTTTGTCTCCTTTCCCATTCAACCTACTAGTTTCACCTAAGGGGAGGTACCCTCTATTTGAGACAAAATAGAGGGTACCTCCCTTTTTATCTCAGATAAAAAGGATATTAGAGGGCCTTCTACAAGATTCATGTAGACTATGTTGTGCATCATTTTATCCCTTCCTTTATGCATTCTTTTCATTATATAGGGGCCTATTTAAACCTCTTAAGCATTATAGATGCATTATAAATCCATTAATCATCCTAGACTTTCATTTACCCCTTCACACACCCCTAGGCTCTCAAGATTGTGTGTATTTTCTGAGTGTGCTTCCTTTAGGGAACTATACCAATAGGTGTCCATGCATGTTTAAGTATTGAATTCAATGCTTGAAAACCATTCTTGAAGTCTCCATGATCATTTCACAAGGATTTGGACCAATTTGTTCACCTTGGGTAGCATTATCATCATTGAAAGTACTACTTCCTACTCAGTACCTATAACAATCAATAGTGGTTGATTTCCTAAGGTAAAGGGACCTATAGGTGTATTTTTTGCATTTAAAAACATGTTATGATCTTTTGGAGATTATTTGAAAACTCTAGTCAACTTTTTATAGTAGGTTCTTGTGTTTATAGGCTTATTACCCTTCAAATTCACCTTAAGAACCCTATGAGCACCTATGGGTAGACTGTAGGTGCCTTGTCTAGGTCATTATACACATGTAGATGAACATCTGATTATGACATTGCACTTATGCCTCCTATAAGTCATTCATGTGCTTTTTCAACTTGGTATAAATCTTAAAACATGATAATATTCTTGGCATTGCTACCTTGGGAAGTGGAGATCCTTTAAGGTTCAAAATCTTGTAGATTACAATGAAGAAATTTAGTGTTCTAATAACAACTTTGAGGCCCCCCAATAACCATCTTCCACCACTCATCATCCTTCCAAAGTTATTAAAGTATCTCTCCTATATAGAGGATATAGAATGAGTGAAATAGGAGTAATAAGAAGTAAATATAGCATTGTCATAAGACCCCTTCAAAAGAGATAGGTGATCTATTTTCACCCTTTAGGGAAAAGGTCCCTGTACACTGTTACTAAATCTTTGGAAGGTGATCCATATTTGCATTTTCCAAACTAGCCTTCCACATGAGTCTTCCATGATTACCCAATGCATTAGAACCATCAATGAGGGTTTCAATACCTATTTTGACACCTTCATATAACACTTTAGATCTCTATTAAGGTCCCCTATAGGTGGTTATTTGCATACATAGGCAATAATGTGACTATTTTCCAAATAATACATGATGTATGGTCAATTTATTCTATTTGGTTCCTTTCAGTATCTTCAAATTCCTGATTGTAACCATAGAGGTATTTAAATATGTCTCAAAACCTTTATTCTCAATGTGACCATTCTCTTCTAAGCACCTGTAGGTGCACTTTTATGGCAGATAGTGAGTACATGTATGGACAATGTGCATTACTTGACCATTTTCTAAGTTTTAGTCCTATCCCAAGGATTGAAAATAGATGCATTACATTATCAAGGAACTTGATCAGCTCCAATATTTATTTTCAACATGCTTGGTCCTATGAGGGCACCTATAGGTGCATGTTTTCATGTATGTAGGCAAATAATGAGTATGTTATGTGATTGCCATAACATTTTATTCACTATTTGAAATACCATTTCACTATTTAATGTTATAAGAGGATATACCATATATATAAAACCTTCATCACACTTCTATGGACATCCTTAGATCCATTACAAGTTATGACTAAGGTTGAAGAGTAGATGGGAGCTGACTAAGTATGATCATGGACTAAAAGTTAGATCCAAGCATGATTTTATGAGACTAAAAATGAAGTAAAGGTAATAAATATAGAATTAAGACATGGTTATGAACCTATCTACACCCTCTAAAATGACTATCAAAGAATGAAACTCTAAAAATGTTAGAAACATGCCTGTCATTCAGAATGATGTTTCCTCTTGAAACATGAGATGATTTACATATCAAAACACATTAAAACACTAAACCAAGTATAGGGAGCATTAGATAAGGAATCCAACATCATTTTGAATCAACTTCAATAATTGGTTTGGATGGAATTGTCCAAAATGGAGAAAAACCTATAGGGTGCACGGATTGGAAAGTAAAAAAACATAGTCAAGTTTATGAGGATGATTCATAAATCATAGGCCACCATTCTTAAAAATATTGTTATTGAAATGAATCTCTTTGAGTTTAATTTCACCTCCAAAAGGAATTTAACTTGGAAGTTCTCCAAATGTCCATACCAAGTACAAACCTGAAGACTAATTCTATGTGCCTAGAAGGGTGAAAAAAGAGCAAACTGGTTTTAGCTTAAATTTGACAATTCCAAAGTACTTCAATCATGTAAATTGATTTTATGAAGCTGAAGAGTTATCTCATGACCTTATCCCATATGACACACTTCCCCATGGGCTATACAAGTGCCAAACTCTTCTCTTTTCCCAAGAAAACTACTCTTTATTTTAAAGCACCTACCACTTTTAGTTATAAATAGTTATCTAAGACATAATAGAACACATGCCATGTGACATAACCTTTTGACACCTTCACATTTCCATAGGAGGCTATACAACTCATTTAATGTCATATTTTGACCTCCAAAATGACTCAAAATGATATAAGGACTAAAATGACTAATGACCAAGGATAATATAACATGAAATCACAATAAATGACCTATAATACACCCTATTAAAAAATATATTAGACCCCCAAACACCTGAAATCAAGTTTTTATGTATAGGGGTCCCAATTTGACTTGTAGGGTCAAATTTGGTCAACAATGCTCATGTGAATGACTCTTCATGTATTTCTATATCTTTTTATTAATTTGATGATTAAATAAATGTTAAAGTACATATGAAATAAAGTTTTAAACAATGATTCACCCCCTCTCAGTGATTATGCTTCTAATAGATGTAGGCATGTATTAGTTGTGGCTAGTTAATTTGTAATTACTTACGTATTCATATTATGATGTGTTTCTTATGATGATAGTGATGAAGGATTTATGATGTCATATGCTTCATTTACAATTATCACTCGTATATTATTTTATTTGGTCATTATTTAGATTCTCATGGTGTAATATATTTAAATTATATGTTGTTTAAGTAAAAAAATATATCATGTTTTCTATGTCAAACCCATCAGGATTGTTACATGTGATATTAGCATTATGGCTCAAAATCTAGGACCTAATGAGTCCATTAACATTTTCATATCCTTCTATTTATTAGAAAGGAGAATAGTGAAATGTGTGGTATATTGAATGTGTTCTTTAGAAGCATTCTTACCCTCTTAGAGTTGTTAAATGATTTGTTTATTGAGTGTTTCAATCATGATGGTTGTAAACAATATTACTAAGAGAGTGCATAACATAATTCATGAGTCATGAATAATATATTCCTACAATATTTTTGATAATTTAGGCTGAACATCTCAAGAATGATTACATTTTTACTTAATAATCAAGTCACCTTCGTTATTGGTGTTTTATATTGTGACTATTTAAAAAGTATGGGATGCTTCGCACTTAAGTATATATGCATTAGTTTTGTGTCTTATGTACACTAATCCTAGGAGTGGGAAATGTTATAAGACCAATTTTAGTTTGGCACCACCTAGTATGGTGGGAATTTTTTTATAGTAAAGGGTATATGTCTTGGTTGAGAATTCTTGTGTTAGGAGTTTGTTCATGGATTGGCATCCCTATGTTTATGTGGATTAGGAAGGAGTGTCATCTCTCATAGATATCATAGAGGTGAGTTTTTACTTTCTCACCCTCCTTTGATATCACTATAAGCTATTGAGAGGATTCATATTTTCATGATGTTGATTTAGTGTTCCCTTAAATAGAAAATTGTTTCTAAATGTTGTCTTGACCATATTCCCTAAAGTTTGTGGGATAGAGTGTTTTACTTCTTGTTGATAGAGAATTTTTAGGATTGGAAGGGTTGATGCATATATGTGGGTAATATTTACTTTCTAGTCATGGAATCATAATGTGATACTCCAATTATAGATTTGGTAAGTGTGTAGTGATTATGGCAACTTGGGTTGTGATGTTATTTTATACAATATGAGGGTATTTAAAAGTTTTATTATTGAGATGTTAGTTCTCCACTTTCCATTTGTGACTTTTTAGAGTCACTACTTTATCTTCACTTGTGAACTTAAACCACGTGGAGTGGCAAACCTTGAATTTATATTAACTCTACATTAAGAATTATAAGTTGATTATAATTGTTATATTATTATATACCCTCGATTTGATTGATATTATTCTTATTTTGCTTTAAAACATGTTATTTTGATGACACATTTATGTACCTTTTGTCAGGAGTGAGTAGGGTATATGATGCACAAAACATCTAGTTGTCTTCAAGGGTTGAGATAAACTTTTAACTTGTTGTGTGATAGACAAGAAGCAAGGAGACATTATGTCACTTGTTTCATTTATAAGGTTGTAAGGATGGTGTGATCCTTGACCTTTGTATGTTATGTTAATTTTAACATTATTTCCTCTTAACTATGAATATAATAGAATAGGTTAATCTATGAAATATGATACTAATTATGTTTGGATAGTGGCAACTTAATATAATTATGGAATGATTATATGATTTTTTTAATATGTATGTTGGTACATATGGAATTATTTAGCATATATTATTATTTTCATGGGTACATTTTAGAGATAATTAGGTTGTGTATACTTAAGGGAAGAGTGGTCGATTAGGAATGTGAGTACTAAAAGATGGGAGTGGACCCTATTTGGTCTCACATTGACTTAATAGTTACTGAGTTTAAATCCAACAAGGTGATCTTGTCAAATCCAGGATTTGGCAGACAGACTTATAAAATTTAATTGTATGGCCATACACATGTATACTATGGAATGTGTATTCCTTAATTTTGAATGTAGTATTTTTAGTTCCTATTCATCATCATACTTGTTAGGAAGCTACGTGGAGTAGTGGTAGTATTGACATGTTATACTTATCAGGAGGTATGTGGAGTAGTGATAATATTAACTTATATATATCATTCTTACCAAGATCCCTAAATACTTTTCTCCAGAATGAGAAAAAAATTCTTTAGGTTAAAGAGATGTGCAAAGGGGCTGGAAGGTTTTATGAAGATCTCCTTGGCCATTTATTTTTGGATTTTATGATGATCTCATGTGCTTTTGGGAAGTCAATGAAACTTTCATTGAGATATATGGGGCCCTTAAAAGTATCATAAGTGGTTGGTCCTATAGTATATAGGCTTTTCTTACTAGTTTTAGACCCTGAGGTGGTCATGATAGAGCCATTTAGAGTAAGTGACACTTGCAAACCTTGTTTGCATAATAGGGAGATGTCACAGAGTAGGGTCTTGTGGGACCAATACTCTGAGAATAGTGCTACTTGGGAGAACTATGATGAGTTCTATAGGTGAATTTTGAATTCATTTAATTGATTTGATACTTAATATTATGTTAATTTTATGCTAAATAATGCTTTTAATTTAGAACTAATGTTTGAATAAGAGTCATCCGGGACAATGACTAGCTTTAGGGGGAAGGATGTTACATCCTAATTCTTCACTACACAAACTATTTGATTATTCATGGGTATTTATAATTTATAAATTTGATTTGACTAAGCTTTGAGATATATGTTGTTATGGGACAATTTGATATTACTTAGGTTACATGATATATTAATATGAGTTAGTTGCAGTGTAAATATTTACATTATGAACATGTTCATTTGTTATTTTAATTACATTATATGATGTATGTATATCATACGGTTATGATATAACTACCTACTTATTGTGAGGTTGACATAGGAGAACTCATCCCTCAGAGCGTGATAGAGGGAGAGAATCATTGGAGAGGGTGACATAGATGGAGATGTCGAAGGACAACAGAGATACCAACTAGAACCCTGAACACACCAAACTAACTAGCACATGTTAGAAAGCATAATAAAATGGTTAGCATAATGTGCATCATTTCTATTTGCATTAGATAGTTTAACATGGTTGCTAGCATATTTTAAGGTTTTATGGAATTTGTCTTGCTAATTTGCATGTGTGACCATTAAATAATTTTAGAAATGTGAATTTCATAATTAGATTTATTGATTTAAATATATCATTAAATCATCATGATATTTAAAGAGCTAATCTAATTAGTAAATATGTTGATTACTATAATTAGAAATAAAAAAGTAAAATATGAAAATTAATGTCTTGGAGGAAAAAATAAAAATAAAGATATTCTTAAAAATAATAAAAATTAAAGAAGAAAATAAAAATAAAAAAGGGGAAAAATCTTTAAAACAAATCTATGCCCCACTTTTCATAAGGGAATAAGAAATAATTTATAGAGGTATGAAAAGGGGAAGTGCACCAGATACAAAGTAGGAGAGACATAAATGAGGAGGAAAAGAAGAAGGGAAGTTAGTATCAGATCAAAAAGGAGGTTTTTATCAAGTACCAAGAAGGAACTATTTGAGGTAGGCACTACTTCTCAAGTGAGAAACTTAAAATTCTATGTGATTGAATATATGGGCTGAGAGTTTATAATTTAGATTTAAAAACAAATGTATGCATTTTCATACCATTGTCATGCCTTTCACTTGTATCACTATCAAAGATATATAATAATTTCTAAAAATTAATGCCCAATTAAACCTAGTTTACATCTAACCATATGTTATATTCACAGAATTATGTGATCATATGTGGTGAGATACATATGCATGAAAATTGAACTGTACACACAAGTCATTTAGTAAAAATATATATTTATGTATAACAAGGGAAGTTTTGAACAATCACACACACACACACACACACACACACACACACACACACACACACACACACACACAGAGACAGCTATGCAATGTTCAACAAACTAAATTAATTATTAATATTGAAGACTTATATTAAAAACCAACATCTTGTATTTGTAACCAATCTTGTCTTTATGAATTGTTTTAATATATTGATTCCAGTGACTTGTATTTGACAATGATATTTTAAAATTAATGACCTGTCCATAATAAAGGTTTTGCATTTGAAATTTAAAGAACTATATAAAGGAGAATGCAACGAATTATTTTATATTGTAGTAACTTGATACAAATTGCAGTGATCTATACATAAGGGATTATTGGGTATAATAAATGTCCAAAGAAAATAATGACTTAATATTTTATGAATATAATTATAAAATTATAGTAATTTATTTAGGAAGTTGACTTATAAATCACAATGATCCATATATTTATTAATTTGGTGTATATACATACAACAAAATTGGTATCTTAGTGTAGTGACCCAGTGCAATGAGTTATATAAAATAGTGCAGTGATTTGAGTATTTCAGAGATATTAAAACTTATAAATGAGAATATTAACTAGCATCTAGGTAAAACTAGCAATTGGTTATACAATGAACCTTTTAGATATTTATTCCATCAAGCTAGGCAATTTGCATCTATGTGTTTTAATGGTTTTTAAATACATTACAAGACTATGAATATAATAAATTTGGTAATAATGCAATAACAACATCATTATTAAATATATAGTGATGTTATCTTATAATATTTGGATACAGTTTGATAAATTCAGTAGGTAAATATTTGAGCAGTGACTTATGTGAATAAAGCAATTTATGTGGGTATATTCCTATGGAGCACCTTATTTTCTAAGTGAATAAATATACTATGTTGAGTGGCATATACAGATCACATATCATTCTTCATATGCTTCATTATTATACTTGGATATATATAATAATGAAATACTGGGTGATGAAACACTTAGATCTACCTATATGTCATGTATGATGGAAATCAATGATTTAATGATAAATTTTAACTATTCAATATTATGCTTCATATGATTAAAGTTATATATATATATATATATATATATTTATATTATCAAATCATTATAAATTTTATTTATATAACTTATTAATCGAAGTTATAATAACATTAGTTCTAAGTATGATAGGCATTTATGGTGACCTGATATAAAACACCAATATTTTATACTATAATAATCTAGTTATTCCAAAAATGTCTAAAGTCATGTAACATAGCATACTATGTGGTTAAACTTTGAAATCAAATGATGTTACATGTATTATACTGGGAATATCATGAGGCTATCATATGGTTACCCTCTATTCGAATATGCCTACATTATCTAAACCGAATAATATAACTAATGTTCATGAGATGAGTGATACATGGTCATATCCTTATATATATAATTTATTTGGGAATATGGTGTAGTAATGGATTACAGATATATTGAGATACACATTTTTATATGAGTTATTAGACAATGTATAGTTAACATATTTCATGAAGCCCTACCTATTTGGATTTAACTTATATCGAATTTAATATGAAAAATCATCAAATCTTGAAACATTTTAAGACACCAGGATTCCATAATTTAGTGACTCAGATGGAAATGTAGCTATAATATAGAACTAGTCCTAAAGTAGTGGCGAGAGGTATATAGACATGGTGGTATGATCATAGACAAATTTATAAATTAATTATATATTCAAGTATGATTCAATATGATGTTATACATAGGTGGTATATATTCTACATCATGTTGAGATTTCCATACGAGTGTTGGATGTCCATTTAACTTGAGAATAATATAATATGTATATAAGCAATCTACTACAATTAGTACCCGATCTATTAACCTGAATGTATGACTATAACAGTTTTTGAAATCATATTAAGTCATTGGTTGGAATTCTAATGATTGTTGAACTTTACAAACCATAATTATATTTTGGTAAGTAGTTTTATGTGAAACATTGTATGGATACAATTAATATGTATGATGGTATTCATATATAAAACATATCTATACATGGACTTGGATATCCATATAATTAGATAAATTTTATAGGTGCATTGGGTTATATGCCTATATCTATAGTTAATAGATTGTTAAAAAAGTTATAGGATTCTATGGGATGGAAAATTATAACCATATGAAAATAGTCTCTTAGAAGAGTATAAATTTATGAATTATGTTCATATGAGGTATAACTTGGTTGTGAGTTATTTGACTCTATAAAGGCTATGACTGACTGTTAATTTTTATATATTTAACATTGAATACTTGTGTGTGGTACATATTATGAGAGTGTTAATATGTACAAGTGTTTAGACATATATAACATATAATAATGCATCATGATGTGTACCTATAAGTTATAATAGTGTTTAATTTAAACATAGGGTATACCTAAGTGGTATAAACTTGTACTTGTTAAATTATTATTTATGATTATGGGTCATTTATTTCTTAGAATTGTAAGAATGGTTATTTATACTTGTGTAGTTGTGTTCATAAACAATAAACTATGATGTTATGGAATGTCATAGAGTACTAAAATATAAATGTATGTTATACCCAAGTGGTACAACTATAATTTTTAAGTCTATATATGTCATACATTTGATGAAATAAATGTATGCATGTTGGTTATTTATATGAATATCATGTTTTATGATAGTTAGTAGGACCTTGTTTATGTGTGCATACAACCCTTGAGAGTATAGAATATGATACAATAGAATATTATATGTTTGCGAGAACTAAGACTTTCTTGTTATAATTAGTTGTTTGAACAGAAGCTTATGTTTTCACTAATTCACAAGTACTTTATTATGATTGGTTGTGGTATTTAGTAGTTATACTTAAGAACACTAGACTATGATAGTATGGGATAGCATATGTTGCATTATATTTGGAAACTACTTATAGTAATTAGAATTTATAGTTAGATGTATATTATATCAATATGGTATAAACTGTAGTTATTATTTCTATTTTGGGATAGATAACAATGTGAGATTCATTCATACGTTTGATAGAATAAATGTATGCTATTAGAATATCATGTGCTTAACATGTTATATGATTGATATTAGGATGTAATCTATTGGCTATATTATGTTAACCAAATATCACATTGATGATATTGAGTAAGTGGTGAGATAGACTTCACTAATTTACTAGCCTCATAATGACAGATGAAGGTAATCCGATCAAATGATGTGTATGAATTTTAACTAATTCTCAGATCATTATTATTATTGAACATTTGGGCCAAAGTAATTTTTAATGAGACACTATCATTTCATGAGTATAATTTACATGTTTATATGATATTTTGAAATAGAATGGATTTTTATGATATACTATATTTTTAGTTTTAGAAATCATACAATATACATGTACTAGCTTGTCTCTTTGGATTCCTGCACCATCACTATCTACTCATTTATGAAGGGAGGGACATTATTTGATGGGATTAGTGTGAAGGATTGTTTTTCTATGATTGGTGTGTAAAATCTCTTAGATGATGTTCTCCCTTCCCACATCGGTACTGCTTTTGAGATGACACTTGAGATAACCATAGATACTAGAGTTTGGGAAACTATGTTTCTGGGAGACATGTATCCTATATAAATACATTGTATTGTATTGTATTTATTATCAAAACATTATCATGATGAACTATAATTACTTAATTATTGTATATTGATAACAATGACTATAGGAATGTATCATCCATGGCAAGTTAATTTGTAATTACTTCTGTATTCACATTATGATGATAGTGATCATGGATGTATGATCTAGTATGATTCATTTATAATTATTACTCTTAGATTATCTCATATGGTCATCATTTATATTATCATGGTGTAATCTATTTAAAGTATATGTTGTTTAAGTAATTTTTTTTATCATGTTTTATATGTCAAATTGAGTGGGGTTGTTACATGTCATATCAGAGATATAGCTCAAAATCTAGGACCCAATGAATCCATTAGCATTTTTGTATCCTTCTATTTATCAGATAGGAGAATAGTGAAATGTGTGTGGTATATTGAGTGTGTACCATAAGAACACTCATACGCTCTTAAATTTGTTAAAGGGTTGTTTTATTGAGTGTCTCAATCATGATGGTTGTAAATAATGGTTAGTAAGAGAGTGCATATCATAATTCATGAGTCATGAATAAGATATTCCTACAATATTTTTGATCGTTTAGGTTGAACACCTCAAGAATGATTATATTCTTACTTCCTTTGACATTGGTGTTTTGTGTTATGAGTGTTTAAAAATCATGGGATGCTTCTCACTTAAGTATATATGCATTAGTTTTGTACCTTATATACACTAATCCTAGGAGTGGGAAATATTATAGCCCTTTGACATCATTATAAGCCATGTTTATGCTTGAATATGTATCATAGGTGCTTAGAGTGTTCAATAACACTTCTCATTTTAGAATTCTAAGAATTCAGAAAATGAGTTGTAGGTTATGATAATCCTATTATCTATTGATGGAATAGAGACAAAACAAGTGGACTATTTCATAATATTTATAATGTTTGGTGGTTGGGATCCACCATTGCCAAATAGTTAATCTATGCAAAATATGAAGTATGATATTCTGAGAATGGTGAATTATGATCAAAGAATAATATAAAGACTAATATAAGATGGATATTTACAATCAAAATTAAGATAGAGTGATTTGGTTAAAAAGGATCAAAAGTAAAGGTAAGGCAAAGAAGAGATGTTACTGATTTTCATTTCAAACATTATGACAAAATTCAAATATCATCTAAGCATGCACTTAACTAATGTATGACATGAAGTAGTGTAAGCTCAAATCCTATCACACATCAGGAAAAAATCTAAGGAATATGGAAAATAATGCAAAGAAGAACCAAGTTCACTTTAAATATTCACCCCTACAAGCAAACAAGATTAACCCAAATGCATTAAGAGTAAGAAAATGAAATGAACCTAAGAAATTTAAATTAACCTAGCATTGACACAAGTTAATAGCTCTATATTCAAAATTACACACTAAAAATTCATAAGAACCATTCAAATTTGGAAGTCAGAACAAACAAGTGAGAGAGAATCCAGGATAACAAAAGACACAAGCAAATTTGGACAAACTTTGCATAATTCCTTGCTTATATTAATTACTCAAAATTTACAATTGGTTTTGGATCTAAATTCCCTACCCTTTTTACAATTGAAATTCTCCTTTTATAGGATGCAATGAATTATATTGGTTAATCCTATCCAATTACAAAAGTACAAGTGTTAGGACAACTATCCTTTTTATAAAAGTTCTAGAATACACTAGACTTTCCCCAATGGACTGATCTATAGGCAATTCTTTTATAAGCTGCACATGCCTTTACAAATAGAATATTTTATTATCAAAATGTACAATGTTTAGATATATAAATAATATTATTAATTAAATTAATCTTTGGGACCTTTGTGCTGTTGAAGCACCCTATTGTTGTTGTAGGGTCTTCATTGCTCTCTGATGCTTGTTGTAAAAAAGTTAAAGGTTGACTTTCATGCTTAGTCATGTGCTTAGATATCAAACAAAGTTAGTTATAGACTTGGTGGAGCTAGGCACAAAGATAGAAGGGTATGGTGCACAAAATTTAACATGTTATGAGATTGGCATCAGTTTTACACAAAGCACAAGCCTTATGCACTTACTTAAAGTGCAATAGTGAAGGGATCAGGCCCACATTGGGCTAGTTGCAACAAGGAAAAACTTGGGGTTCAAAGGGACTTTGTCTTTAGCCAAAAGGGTTTAGGTATCCTTCTAGTGCTAGGTATTCAATGGAAGGTCACTAGGCACAAGCCTTCTCAAGGACATTGGTCCTAAGGTGCAAGTCCATTTCTCATGCAAACTATTGAATAGTGGGTTAAGGGTCATTTGATTACTTATGCAAGTTATAGGGATGGCTTAGGTTCAAGTGCTCATCCTTAGGGTAGTGCTTCGGTATGGGTCTTAGGGCCTTGGTGAAATTCGGTTTTAACACTTAGTCTATTTAGGTAGATCAAAGTTGCTAGATGGCATAAGGATGCCATTAGTGACTAAGGTTGAACCTCCATATCATGATACTCTTGAGTAAAGAACTATAACTTTGTTATTATATAAATAACATATAACATGACAAAATAATATCTATATTGAAATAATCAACACATAATTTTATTAACCACATTCTTCATTGCTTCATAGTTCATTATACAAAGTTCAAGTATAAAACAAAATCTATAATATTTCCTAACATTACTCATACCCAACAACTCACAAGCGAGCTTGGGATATACATTCATGATACTTAATCTATCATATGTAGAAGATAAATGCTTAGGTTATATCTCTATTTTATTAGAGCTTCACTACCTTGGTCACCTCTCCTTGATCTTTAAATGTGATTATTCTTTTATAGGTGATTGGGCATTTATTACCAAGTCAGACAGGCACATGCCAAATGATGAGCTATCATGAGTCTACCAACTCCACTACACTGCTTAGGTTGGACAAGCACACACCATATATTAAGCTATTATTAGAGGGTCACTATCTCTCCTACTCTACTCTTCTAACATCCATGCTTCTTGGGCCTCCTCATACAAGTCTAGGCAATGATGTCCCTTAAAATTTGGCACCATGCAACCACCTACCGACTGGCATGGTATCCTTAAGGACTCCTCAAAATGTCACCAAAATGTACAAAAAGGGAGAAACCAATCCATAAGTTACCTTGCGCTGAGATAGGTCTAATTAGCATAGCCCACATAATTTCCACAAAATGGGGCCCAACATTACCCCATATAAAATTGCTAGTCTGCCCTGGACTAATCTTTTATCACCTTGGGTGTGCAAAAATCAGGTGTACCCTTCTCTAAGTCTTCCTTAAAATTTTCAAAACCTTAGATAGTACCCTTAATTTCATCAATGATGCCATTTACTTCTATGGATGCGGCCTTCAAAGTAATCATGTCTATGCTTTACAGCTCTTTCCTAAAGGATTCAAGCGTTTCTTTTACGTGCTTCACCCCACCATCTAAGATCTCCCCCTATTCATTGGCCTTTATCTAAAAGGTGTGGAAGATCAAATCCAAGTCCTGCTCTTGAGTTTTTAGTTTTTCACTTAAGGAGTTAACCTTGGCCATTACTTGAATGCACTCAGTCCTGGTTATCATGAATGAGTGTTGGAACAAAGTGTCCTTTTTCTCCTTTAACTTCTTAAGGCACACATAGATGAATGCTACCTAGTTGATGAAGTTAAAAAATATCATGTCAACCTCCTCTATGACTTATTCAAGTTTGGTGAAGAGGTCCTCCACCATATCTAACTTTTTATTCAATTCTCATCACAAGGCCTCACAGGGATATTATTAATCCTTGAGTATTGGACATATTTTAGGGAGAATATACTCCGCAAGTGTGTAGACTTGGTCAACTTAAATTACATCCAAGGTATCCACACCATCCAAGAGGGATGGCTCTACCTCTTCTATGTGCTCAACTAACCACTTGAGCTTGAGCTTGGTTTCCTTAAGCTCTTTCTCAACTTTTTTCACTGCCTTCTTCTAGTTATACATGAAAGCATCATTTATGATGTTCTTACATGATAATAAAGAGGCCATATTGATTAGAGCATTAGATGATCACACTAGGTTCATATCATGAGGATTGAGGAGTTATTATTCATGCCTTTTTTTGGCTTCTTGGTGCTCTAATCACTTTGGTCAAAACCTCAAATTTATGCTTGTCTATGTAGCAATCTAGTACCCAAGAAACCTGATGGCACATTAGGGTTGTGGAAATATTTGGAGGAATGGATTATATCATGTAGAAGTCCTCATCCTCTTTGAAGTACTGCTGCACCCTTTCCCTATTTTTTGGCTCATATTATTTAACCTCACCTAGCTCCTCTTCCTCATTGACATTGATGCTCATGTTAGTGTCTTCTTCTTTGAATTTTTATTTTTCTTCCTCTTCTTCTTCTCCCTCTTATTTTTCCCCCTCCTTTTCTTCTTTTTCTCTTTCTTTAATGCTCAACTTGACATCATGTTTTTCTTGTAGGGGTTCTTTTATGGACTTTTCCCCTTCATCCATTTTCTCTTGTTGTGGCTCTATGGCTGAACTTGTATTGCACCATCTTTCTCTTCTTCTCACCTTAACAGGGCCTTAACCCCCTCTATTTTTTCTAATCTAGGCACCTGTTTAGAACTAGGGTGTACCTATTATTTAACCTCTTTTTTTATACTGGTGGGGGTGCTTGGCATCTTTTTTGGTGTTTTCTCTTTACTTGGTCTCACATTTGAAAATACCTTATTATCCTCTCTCTCTCTTTCAAAATTCTAGCCCTTTATACCTGTGCCACTTCTTCCTCCCTTTCCTTCTTCTTGGCCTTTTCTTCCTTGACATTTCTTTTTTCCTCTTCCTTCTTGGCCCTTTCTTTCTTAGCCTTCCTTTGTGTGGCTTATGTTACACATTTATTTTCTCACTCTCTTATTTCCTCAACCTCTAGCTGATTGATCTTAGCTTGGGACATGTTATTGGATTTCATTTCCTTGTGCTTGTAATGTAATATTAACACCATATCAATATGTGCTTGGTTAAGGCCCATGTCCTTCCACTAGCACTATAATTCCTCTTCTATCGATACACATGATTGGGTTGCCTCCTCAAGATCCTTGCCATTTTCTCCCTCCTAAATTCCTTCTTCCATCAATGCCTTGCACTCATCCTATTTTCTCTGCTCTTTAGCCTCCACCATCTTGATGACTTCCTTTAGCACCCCTGCCTTAGTCATTTCTTCTTTTTGCTCTCGCAACTCTTGCACACTTTGTATTTTGGCTTCACTAAAGCCAAATTTACTTAGTCTCTACCATTGTTTCTATAGCTTATTCTAAGGGGCCAGGGAAGGGGTACCTTCACCTGATGAGGATTATATGTCCTCGAGTATGATGTATGTAACCATCACACCTTCTTCTTACTATAAATCTTCCTCCTCTAGATCCTCTTCTACATCAGAGAGAACTATCTTGGTCATCAAAATCTTGGCCTTCCCCTTCTTCTGCCTTATACTAGGGTAGGTCTTTGGCACAAACTTTATGCACTTCTTGGAAGAGATCAAGGAGGATGCCTCTTTTTTTAAGGTGATTTTGAGCTTTAGGAACTCCTCTATCTCCTTTAGAGTTTCCCCTCTCTTATTATAGAGAGATTTTTTCTTCTTAATAGGCACTAGGGTTCCTTCCTCCCTGAGTTGGACTAGGGGTCTCTTGTCTATTTAGTGCTAGACTTGGTACTATAATCCTTCTTCCATGGATTCATCTCATAGTAGAGTCTATGGATGAAGCCCATAATGGTGACCTCCTAGATGGGATCGATGTCCATTCGATCCAAGGCATCTTATTCAACTTCTATCACTCTTCCATCTACTTAGGGAAAACTACACCTCAACCTCCTCCTTTTTACATCTAATTCCTTAACTATAATGTCCATCATCTACATGTTTGGGATCTGATATAGTGCTTCCCTGAAGTAATATAATAAGAAGGTGAAGAAGAGAATCAACCATCTCAACTTATTTCCATTCATAAACACCAAGAACATGATGTAGTAGTGTTGCATTATGACAAAAATTACCATCTCAAACATACTTTGAGGGAGCCCAGGGAATTTGTCACTCCAGTCCAAAGGCATATATGTACTACTCATACCAATGCATTACATGCATCTTGTACTTGGGGATGAAAGTGGTGGGGTAGGTTTAATCCTTATATTTTTATGTGGGGGATTCATGGTGTTCTAGGAACACCCATAGACTATCTTCACTCCCTCTGAGATCCCAATCTCCTCCATCATGATCAAGATGAGGATGGAACCCCACCTAAAATTTCCCTTAGTGCTATGACATTCTAGTGCATTCTTAGACAACTCCTTTTTGATGAACTTGGTGATATTGAACTATACACCCTATGCCATATGATATACAATATAGAGGTACACATTTGATACATCTATCCACCGGCTACCTAAACACAACTTAGAGCTCACAAAGCATGCCACCACCCTCATGTTGGGGTCATACCACTTGGTGATATAGAACATGAAATGCCCTTGAAGTAATTAAGGAGATTTGTGATACAATACACATCTTTGACATCATCCATCATTTGATGGATGTCCTATCCAACATCTATTATCCCAATTATCTTCTTGATCAGCTATTATGAGATCTTCATGTACCATCCCTAAAAGTAGAATTGGTCCTTATGGATGTGTGATAGTAGGAACTAGATGAGATCCTTTAGTTTTTTGAAGTAAGTAAACTCATATAACTGAGTTATATTGAAAGCTTTTAACTTGTCTTAAATCAAGACATCAAATAGGGAATCACCTTCCAGCATCTTATGCCTTGTGTCCACCATTCAATCTTATGCCAAGTCTTGGAAGTGACTTGATGTTTGATGATTATAATCTTTAAGAAAATAGTTATGCACAAAAGATCACCAAACTTCCCCTCACCTGAACCTCTAGGAGAAATTACATATATTTATAGGACATCTTGGTTAGTGCCTCGGTATCAACATCCTTGGCACTAACTACCTCGATCGACTACACTTTAGTTTTGGTGGCCATCACCTCTTCTATAATCCTAATCCTCTTGGGTTATTATTATACCTCTACAAATCTTGATGTATTTAATTTATTGACCATCCTAAATCTACTTGTGTTTAATCTAAGAAGATGTGGCTTGCTAAAACCTCTAATGGTGTTTAATGCTTCTATATTCATGGGATATTCATATGTATGTGTAGGTTCAAGTTTTACTAGTCATTAATGATAGTCTGGGTGATAGATTCTTGGTTCAACTTGATTCTCTACACAATCCTCACTCTTAAATCCTTCACACTGGTCTTCACTATGAATGCACTCTTTCTCTTTGTGTTTCCATTCACTCTAGGTGCCTAGATCACTCAACTACTCACTGTGATAGGGTTTTTCTTTTTCAGATCTCTATTTTCTTTCTAGGTTTTCACTAAGCCTTAGAGTTAGCTTAAACTTGGTAACCTAAGATAGTCTATCATTTACCATTTTATACCCTTCACTAGTCAACTAACATTAGTAATGTGGGTGTAATGGTGTAGGCACCTCAATTTCTTGGAAAAAGTAAAAAATCTACAAGATCTTCAAAAATATCTTGTCTTATATTCATTAAATGTGCATTTTTGTGTTGCTACCATCACCTCATTGAATGATCCTACTAGATTTTTTGATGAAGTGACATGTGGTTCAAATGGTCACTTCCCACTCCTTTCTAGGTGGATGCCAACTATCTTAGATAACTTTTTATTATGCACATGTATCCTTGGCATGACCTTCACCTTTCTTGTGGCAACCTAGATACAATACCTCATATGCACATTATTTAGGCTCCTTGGTTCCACTTTTTCTTCTATTTGTGCTCATATTTCAAGCATGCTTCTCTATCTTGGTCAATTTATTATGCATCATATTGCCTTGGCCTGTCCTACCCCATATAAATTCTTTACACTGGCCCTCTAGTGCTTTGCTTCTCTTTAGGTTTTCTTACACACTATCAGATTATGTATCTTCACGTACTAAACCAATTTGAGCATCTTCACTTCCCTCTTAGGTCTCTAGTACTAGATCAAGTGATGCACCTTCTTACAACTCTAAGACAAAGGTAACACAAGAGTGGTTCATTCCTGGACCTTTAAATGCCTTGCACTATTCATATTGCAAATATATATTTTTTCTTGATCTGCTTATGTCTGGTAAACGTCACACACCCCCTACTTAGATGTCTGACCCCATGCACTCTAGGGTGAAAATACTTGACTCACGTGGTTGTAATTATGCATGAAGTGTCAACACCTAAGTTCTTATGGCCACCACTTACCACTTACTACCTCTATACACTATACAAGGGGAAAACAAAAGTATAAAAATGGTTTAGCTCATGCCAAATGGTCTCATAGTAAACTTAATTCCAATCGACTTGTGACCAAGAAGTTGGTGTTTCCATGGCATGAGCACCATCTTACTACCTATATGGATTCAATCAATTACCATTGAAATGTCTAGGGAACATTTCACTAGATAATGTGCACATATTACATGCATATATTTCCAAGATATGGTGGATGATGTAGGGTCCCATCCACCATATTTAAAACTTTCTTAGGTGCTTGAAGTACTTAGAATCATAGAGTAGTACCAATGATCCTTTAGTCAGGTCTTTATGCTTGATATGCTTGTCATGCCAATGCTTCTGGCACACCTTTTCAATCTACTAACTCCCCTTGGTTTGGTCTTGCTTCTCATCTAAGTGATCCAAGTATTTCAACCTTGTGATTAAATATTCTTGGTCATCTAACTGACCAATATATATAATGCATAAGGAGGGCACCATGAATTCTATGGGTAGAACTACTTCAATGCCAAACACCAGTTGAAATGGTATATCTTTGTTTAGGTGATTTTAGGTCTTGCAGTATGCCTAAAGTACCATTGAAACATGATCATCCCAATCCTTTTGACCAACACCACATATCTTTGTCAAGCATGTTCCCAAAATTTTGGTTAAATTCTTTAACCATGTCATTGGCTTGGGGATGATATGGGCTGGTCTTGCAGTGCACCACCATGTATTCAATCATAAGGATGCACATTATCTTATTGATAAAAAGAGTGCCCTTGTCATTGGTTAGACTTAATGGGTAACCATACAAGTTTATGATGTTCTCCCATATAAATCATGTGGTTGTTATGGATGTGTAGTTTTTGGTCAATGCAGCTTTGACCCACTTGGTGAAATAGTTAGTCACTGCTAAAATGTATCTTACACCTATGTGCTATGCTATAAGAGTGATTATCCCAACAAAGTCAATGGCCCATTTTTTGAATAACACCTAAATAAGAATGGGAATGAAAATCATCTCATCCTGATGGTTAGGTTTTCCAGTGCACTAACATACATCACATGCCTTAGCATACTCTTTGGTGTCTTAGAATAGGCTTGGCCACCACAAGCCTGACTGTAATATATTGCACACCATTGCATCATTAGTGCAATGGCCTTTTATGATCCCTTCATGTATTTCTTGTAGGATGGAGTCCCATTCATGTTCTAAAACACACTGATGTAGGAATTCATCCCTAATTAGTTTATATATCTCCCCCTTAATGAGCTATAAGGGGGCAACATGAACCACAAGTTATTTCTTCTCCTTAGTCAACAAGGTCTAGGGTGCAAGCCTAGATGTTAGAAAAGAGGCAATCTCTGCCAAGTCTTTAGGGACATGCTAGACTTGATAGAGCTAAACATCTAGCATGTCATCCTCAATTGGCACTACCACATCACTAGAATTGATGTTGGATAAATGGTCTGGTCCTAAGTTTTATTTTCCAGGTTTAACCATAATGGAAAATTAGAATTCTTAGAAGAGAACAATCTATCTGCATATACACCCATATAAAATAGGCTTGTTCATGAGGTACTTAAGTGCCTCATGATCTGTGAAAAAGATGAATAGGGTTTCCAATAGGTATTGCCTAAATTTTTATAAGGCATAGACCATTTCCAATGCCTCACACTTGGGGGTAGTGTAATTTTGCTCTGCCTATGTCAATTTTCTACTTGTAAAGGAGATGGGGTGGTCCATCTTGCCTTTGCCTAGTTACACCAATATGAAACCAATTGTAGATCTTAAAGCATCAACATGGACATGGAAAGGAATAGTATAGTTTGGAAATTGTAGAATTGACCTGCTCACAAACTTTAGCTTTAGTGTTTCAAAGGCCTCCACTTTCACATTATCATGATCATGGATTATTATAGGACATCCTTCTATCATGTAGGGTTAGGATAGGGCCTAAATTTTGGCTCATGCCATGTTATGCACTTAGTGTAGCTCAACTCACCATACTCCCAGTGTAGTTCTTGAGTTGGTATAATACATAGTTGAGTGGTAAAACTACTTTAGGTCATGGCCTGCACCTTATATGACTCCTTATGAGTCTGTTATGGCTTAGGAGCCCACCTTTCCTCTTTATACTTATACCTCACCATTATTGCACCTCTATTTACACCTGACCAACCTTGAGTCAACTTTTTTAGAAGTCTAGGCACTCCTCAACTACATGTGGTTCTCAATAATACCCACACATTGGGTGCATGGGGTAGTTACACTAGTAGTGCTCAATTTGACCCATACTTATGGTATGATCATGGTGGGAATATTCCTCCACCACATCCTCTTCCTCGCTCATGCATACCTCACTAGTTTCTATAACGCATATTTTGCTAGCTATAACCCTCATTGCCTTGACCCACCTGACTACCAGCTAATGTTGTCTCCTACCTTGCATCTCTTTCTATGTTTTGGTGCATCTCATCAATAAACTATTAGTTTACTATTGAGTGTGTATAAGAATCACACATATTGAAATAAATGGTGGTGTTTACTTGAATGGCACATTGTAGTAGAGGGTAGTTTTGAGAGTCATACAACCCATGAAAAACTTCATAGTTGAGGATTAGGGTATGAACATTTATTCATGGGAAATTTTTATTATTATGCCCCTCTATCTCATATTTTATACACCATAACCCACTATGAGTGTCATGCATTGAACCAATAGTTAGCTTCTATAGTTGGGAAGCCATTGATGTGATCTATGCCTCCATGAATGGGCTGATCCCAATGTCAGTGATACGTACTACCTTTGCCTAGATCATAGCTTCAAGTACCTCATAGGGGTCCATGAAGGTGTTCATGAAAAATACTCACTTGAAAGGTACCAATAGGCCTCCAACAAATCATTGCACATGCTAGGAAGTGTGGATGTCATATGGAAGCTTCAAGAGTTTTTTTTAAAATCATGGATCATATAGGAACATGCTCTTGGATAACCCCTAGATAATTTCCTTGAGTTCCATGATGATTTGTTTCTCAAATTTAGGGATATTAAACTCTTTTAACAAGGCTTCTTTCAACACATTATAGTCAATCATAGCCTAGTTCAGATCAAATTTTTGATACCAGGTATGGGTGTGATTCTAGCAGGGTGGTCACAAACTATGTTACCTTACACTTGGGATAAATGATGTGCTAATAATGCTATTGTAACGCATACTTAAACACATTATCCATTAAATTCTATACACCATGATACTTGGTCAAGTGCATTGTTATCTCATAGTAGACTTGCTGAGGGGGTGGTGCCAGGTTTTGAGGTTCCTATCCTCCTTATGTATATGTTAGAGGTGGCCCTATAATGACTCCAATCATAGGTTGGGGCATTGATATTAATGTTTTAAATTTAACTATTAAAATTATCAATGTAGTAATACTCACTGGTGGCACCATGCCACTTTCTATGGGCTTTTGCCTAGTCAGTGCAGTTGGCATTCTTTATATGGGAATATTTATGCATATGTTCATAGTTCCTAGATTGGTGTTGGTTAAATTCACCATATCCTCACTTATTTCCTCATAGTAAATCACTTGATCAATAACTCTTGATCAAAATCTTGAATCTTATCAAAGTTGATGTCAATAATAGGTTTATTTACCATTCTTCTATCTTTTAATGGAAAATTCAGTGCATGAGCTTATACTTTAGGTTCAAAATAGGTAATTGCATATGTCATGATCTCAAGTAGCACAACTTGTAAGAACCCACTACATCCTACACCCAATTATTGAGTCCAATCTCTTGCTTCTTCTTCTCTCTCTTTACACTGCTATAATTCAAGGGATCCTTCCCCATGCCCTTCCCACTCTCTATGGGTCCTCTTGACACTTATAGGTTCTAGATCCTCCATCAACCTATGCCTTTGCTTACTATAGTTAAACCTCTGGAGCTATTGGTTGTTAGGTTGTTGTTCCTCCTCCATCATACCTTACCTACACTTTCCCTTATCACCTTCTACACTTGCTCATATGCATAAGGATTTTAGCCTTCCATTCTTATGATTTTTATACCATAATCCACTAGAAGATTCTTTAGTATAGTTTTAATATCTCTTATGAACATGCCCTTTAGTTCATTAAAAAACTCATACTCTAATTCTTCAAGGCATGAGAAGGTCAACACTATGAACTCTAACATGTAGTTGTTCAATGTGCCACTCTACCGCTTATCAACAATACACATCCAAAATTTATCTAAGCTCTTTAACATCTCTACATGATTTAGAGTTCACTCAATGTGCTAGCCATAGATTTTATTTCTAATAGTAGTGTAGGCAACCAACCATCAGTATACATTCTCAGGTAACTTGTAAAATAACACCTCATATAGAGCATCATATAGGTTGGCTTGTACCCATTTTCTTAGCTCTTGTCCTTTACATGTGGGATGATTCTATAAGAAAATATATTCCACTTTCACTATCCAACACTCAATGTTCTAGAGTGATAGTTGGAACATCACTCTATTTCACTATTGTAGCAATGAAATTCAACATGTGTCCTAACAACATAACTAAAATGTTGTAGAAAAGTTCACTAGGTTGACTTTTGTGCTTAATCATTCATTTAGATATAAAAAAAGCTAGTTCTAAACTTGGTGGAGATAGTCATGAGGATATAAGAATCTAATGCACAACATTTAACATGATATAGCATTGAAATTAGTTTCACACAAGGTGTAAGCCTTATGCACTCACTCAAAGTGCAAAAACAAAGGGACTGAGCCCACATTGGGATAGTTTTAACATGGAGAAACTTGGGGTTCAAAGGGACTTAGTCATTGGATAGAGGGTTTTAGGTAGCCTTTTGATGCTAGGTATTCATGGTAAGGTCACTAGGTGTAAGTCTTCTCAAGGACATAGGTCATAAGGTGCAAGTTCATTTCTAGCTAGACCAAGCTCTTAAAGGTGCAAGCTATTGAATAGTGGGTTAAGGGTCATTTAGTTACTTATGAAAGTCATAGGGATGGCTTAGGTTCAAGTGTTCATCCTAAGGGTATTGCTTAGGCATAGGTCTTAGGGCCTTGGTGTAATCTAGTTCCAACATTTAGTCTATTTAGGTAGACTAAAGTCACTAGATGGCACAAGGACACCATAAGTAACCAGGGTTGAATCTCCATTTCACGATACTCTCAAGTAAAGAAATATAGAATTTTTATTATATAATTAAGACATAACATGACAAAATGTTATCCATATTATAAGAATAAACATATAATTTCATCCACCACATTATTCATTTCTTCACAATTTATTATACAAAGTTCAAGTATAAAATAGAATCTAAACTATTTCCAAACATTACTCATTCCCAATGACTCATATAAAAACTTGGGATATACATTCATGATACTTAATCTATCATATTTAGAAGAGAAATGCTTAGGTTAGCCCTCTATTTTGATAGAGATTCATTACTTTAGTCTCCTCTCCTCAATCTTCAAATGTGAGTCTTCTTTTATAAGTGATTGGGCATCTCCTACCAAGTCGAATAGGCACATGCTAAGTGATGAGCTATCATGAGTCTATCAGCTCTACTATGCTACCCAAATTGGATGAGTACACACTATATGCTAAGATATTATTAGAGGGTAACTATCTCACCTAATCCACTCTTCTAAAATCTATTCTTTTTGGACCACTATGTATAAGTTTTAGTAGGGATGTCCCTTGAAAGTTGGTACCATGCAACTGCCTACCAGCTAGTACAGGATCCTCAAGGACTCCTCCAATTGGTGTTAAAATATACAAAATAGGAGAAAATGATGCATAGGTTACCTAAAGTTGAGATAGGTCTAGTTGGTATGGTCCATGCAATTTCCATAAAAGGAGGCCCAACAATGTTGCTCCTCAATTAGCACAGGGTCAATAATTGGTTTCATGAAGAGCTATTTCATTTGACCTACCAAGATTTTGTGGTCTTTACCTACCCTTCTTAATACCTTTTGATGTTTTTGGCTTTACTTAATCTTTTCCTTTGTAGTTAGAATCATATCCATGATCTTATTATTATCAACAATAGTCTTACCTATGCTTTTGTTCTTCATCAGGGATGAGGCCCAGGGAACTAAGTATAATAGGATCGATGATTTTGGTTCCAATTAAGTGCTCCATCCTATCTTGCAAATGTTTATAATCCTCAAGGAGCTTTTTCTAAGTTCCTAGATTAGGGGCTTAAACCTTTTATCTTGTCCATAAACAATCCCATGACTATGTTTAGATGAGTCAAGCTAATTATTTTGAAACTAGGAATTTGATCTTCAATGAAGGTTTTGATCAAATCCTTTATTCTATCCCTTGATTTCTACCATTGGTCATGGATTTGTTCAAATTTCTCACTAGTGGTCTACATTTCAATTTTAGATCTACCCTTACACAAATGATAATTCAACTTTTTATAACTTGATTATGGTAAATATAAGGCCAAAATAGGGCTCTTATATGTGCTTAGGGCCTTTTGAATGTTTTTTACAGTGATCTAATGGTGATAAATATTTGAACTTTCATGAACTTCATTACTTATATCCCAATTTAGATTGCTTATTTATACGTTTTCCTTGCTGTGAATCTAAAAAATCTCTTAAACTAAATGGTCTAGCTTATGTGGCTCTACCATGACATTTTCATGGCATCTATGTGGTATTTTTATGACATTTTACTTGTTCATATTTAAAAAATGACCATCTCCTTTTAAAAAATTCTTGCTTGATTTTACACCATAGGATCATCCTTACATGGATTAATGTAGACCATCGATATTGATATGAGAAATTGAATGCAATTATCTACTCGCTACATTCCCTATGGTTATGACACTTATCACTTCTACATTCACCTTGAATTTTCAATGTTTGCTACACACTGTTGATCTCAATTACATGAATTAATTGTGCTTTGTTGATCTTGATTTGATTAATTGTACCTCCTACTCTATAGACCATCGATCTGAATGTGTATGATTTTTTTCATACCATCGGTCTTTAAAATATGCCCAAGCTTTAATTTGTGGCCCATAGCTATGCCTTGTGTTGTCTTCACATTCATCTTAACTTTCCAACATTCATCTCATACTATTAGATCATCCTTGTCTAAGCAAACACACTTCATTAGATATTGATCTTTAAGGTCAAACACTATTTTTTGCTGAGTGTTATTTGGTTAAGATTGTGACACTTATCACTTTCTCACTTTTCTTGGGGCTCTATTGAAGTTTTGACTTGATATGCATCATAGGATCAATCTGGCCTGAGAAAATGCATACCATTGATCTCGTGAAGATGCTTGAGCTTAGGGTCAAGGTCTTTGACTTCTCAATTTTAATCTCATACCGTTGATCTCATTCATTTAGGAAAACATGGATTGTTGATCTTGTGAATAAAAATAACATTGAAGTCAATGCTTATGGAAAATAAAAGACTTAGCATAATGTTTTGGACTATGGTTTTATTTTGTGTTAATAAACATGGGCAATACCTTAGAAAAAATTTAATTTAAGTTTTGAGACATAATAAAAGGGATCCCATGGATAAGCAAAGACATAATGTATAGTCTTAGGACAAGGACTTTAGGCTAAGTCTATAGACATAATAAAAGGTCCTGGTGGTTAGTTAGACCATGTGGAAACAAAAGGGACAAAGGGGGCTCGAGAAAATAAAGAAACCAAATGTAAAGTTTTTAGACTAAGGTTTGGTCATGTTAATAAACATGACTAAACCTTAGGACAAAAATAGAACTAAGTCTATGTCATAATAAAAGGGACCCCACATTTAGTTAGACCATGTTAAGATAAAAAGGGAACAAAGGGGGCTTGAGACATGAAGAACTTAGGATAAATATTTTAGACTAAGTTCTTGGTCATGTTAATAAACATGACTAGGACCTTAGGATAAAATATAACCTAAGTCAAATTGAAGTGTTCCCAATAAAATTTAAATAAAGTATCCCAACAAATTTGAATTCAAAAGGACTTAAACTAAATCTAGACTAAGGGTTTTAACAGTTCAAATATGAATTCAATTAATCATTTATAGACCAAAGGCTAGTTAAAGGGGAAATTTAACATTTAGCACAAAACCTTGAGTATTACCCATTTCAAATGAACTCCCTTAATCCTACAACTTGAAACATAGATATCTAGTGTTAGAAATTTTAGATAAGATTGAATCAGAATTATGAAAAAAATATGCCAACCAAATCAACTGTGGATTATCTTCAAATAAAGATAATGTGCAAACACTCTAATGGTACTCTAATCAAATGAATTTTCAAATTTAGGGTATAAATTTTCATAATTTAAGATAGGGGTCCCCATTTTTTTAGAAATGGGAGTATGTTGACCTCAAAAAATGGTGACTTCTATGGGAAATAAAGAAATATGTTAAAATTTAGAGACTCTAGTTTAGATTAATAATTAAGCTACTTATTCCCTTTGATCAAGTACCATTATGAAGATCAGTTCATGGTTAGAAAAAATATTACACATGCAAAATTAGGATCAAACATCAAGACATTACCATGATTTATGTTTGCTTTGATTCCACTTACTAATCACCACATGATTTAGAGAACAACTTTCAAGTTCATGATTTTAATAATTAATTTTGACTTTAAACATGTTTGGATATTTATTAAGAACCATGCTTTAGCTCAACGAAGGCTTGGGCATTGCTCTAATGCCATCCAAACATCTATAACCCAAAAAAAGATGCTTTTGGCTCCACTCAAGGCCTTGTTTCATTACCATCTAGGCATCTGTAGTCCCGATGGAGATAACCATAATCACCTTTTCTAAGAAAGATATTAAATTTTGTAATAAGGTTCTTATTTTTTTGAATTTTTCAAGTCATTTTGACTTTCTAGAAAAGGTTGGGAACTAGGTTAGCTAGGTTTTGGGATTTGGTCAAGTGTTTGATCTTCAGACAATCATCCTTAGTTGTAAACTTTATCCAAGACAATTAATGTTTTTTTAGTGAAAGCATGACTGTATCCCAATAATCCAATCTTTCACCCTATATGCACAATCCTTTTTAGAATGAAAATTAGATTAGAACAAGGATTATAATTTCAAGAAACAATTAACTTATTTATTATTATTTACTAATTTTTGTAAACTATAACATTAAGCTCATACTTTAATGATCTATGATCAACCAATGCTGAGAAAACATACCTATATTCCTAAACTGTGAGGTTTATTTTGAGCATCATATAAATCTTGAGCTGAGGACTATCTAAAATAAACTTATTAAAAGGAAGGAACACAACAAGGAAAACAAACACACCAAATATAAAACAAAAAAATAGAAATCAAATAAATAAGCAAACAAATATACACAAACATATGTACAAACAAGGGATGGGAAGGAAAGAATAGAAATAAACTAATCTAGATTACCTACACTAACTCTAACTATTCTTATAGTTTACTCCATGAACACCCCAGGTGGGATAGTAGAGAAGTAGTGCTTAAGGTACTGCCCATTGGTGGGTAGTGTAAACTCTACTCCTTGTAAGTCTTCTAGCTTAAAGGTGTTGTCTCCAAGTATTTTGGCAATATGATAGGGAACTATCTATAAAGTTGTAAACTTCACATGTTTACCCTTAGGCTCAGATGCCTTATCCCAAAGAAGAACTAAGTCTCATTACCTAAACATCTTTATCTTTAAATACTTGTCAAACCACCTGTTGACTATGGTTTGGAGTCTGCTAAAATTAGAAAAATATTCTTCTCTTGCATCCTCCATCTGTATGATGTCTATCAACCTTGAAATTGAAAATTATTGGTCCTTCTCTATGTACTCTTACATGAACTTATATATTGGCATTTTGAGTGTGATGGGAAATATGGGTTCCTAACCATATACTAGAAAGAATGGCGATGGCTTGAGATCTTGATTAACTCTTTTTCTATTTGTCCAAAGGGCATACTTAAGTAGCTTGTGCCATGTTCCTAGGTTATCAGCTACATACTTCTGTATGGCTTTCATCAAGTTATTATTTTTTGATTCAGACATTCCATTGCCTTGAGGGTAATGGTTGGATGAGAACTTGAGAACAATATTATTGTAATATGCCCATTTAGTTATTTAAATGGATATAAAGGTATATCCATTATCACAAACTAGAGATATAGGTGTCCCAAACCTAGTGCATATGTTTTCTTCTAGAAAATTTATCACCTCTTCAATTCTACACTATTTGGTTGCCACTTCTTTAGTTTATCTGGTGTAGTAGTCATTAATAGTCAGAACATACTTGTGACCATCAGAGGAATTAGGGTTAATGACCCCCATAAAATCTAGTCCCCATTGGGAAAAAGGTTTATCAATCATTATTGGTCTTAGTGGCATGGTTACCTTTGGCTCTTTAGTGTTGAAGACTTGACATGAATGGCATTCTCTTACATGCTTTTGAGCATCCTTGAATATTTTAGGCTAACAGTAACCAACTATAAGGATATTTTAGGTTTTATTCCTTCTAAATGGATGTCCACTTCCTAATTTTTCATGGAAAGTGCTCAAGATCTCAGCTACCTCTTCTTTGGAAACACACCTTAGGTAAATGCCTTCAAAGTTTTTTTGTATAACACTCCATATTTGATTAAAAAATGACCTATTTTGAGCCTTAAATCTCTTCTTTATTCTTTACTTAACCTTGAAAGATAGTAACCATTTATTAGTAAGTGGACAATAGGGTCATATCAATTATTGGGTCTAAAAATTTGTTTCTCTACCTACATAACACTTAGCTTTGGATTAGTATTGGCAATCAACTAAATTAAACCTTGGGGCCTTACCAATTTTTTAGTCTTCATCTCTAGATCATATTATTGGAGAACAAACATCCATTTACCTCTCCTTTCTCCAAGTCCACATTGATTAAGCATGAGATTAGTGTCAGGGTCTAGTAGGATTGCATGCACCTTATTCCTAAGAATATAATGATTGAATTTTTTCACTGCCTTGACCAAAGCACATTCTTTTTTATCAATAAAAGAGTAGTTCAACTCAACAATTTTAAGGTTAGTTCTCATAAAATCTATTGGATGGTCACATCCATCTATCTTCTGAGTTAGAACTAAAACTATTGTATGATTTGAAGCAAAGGAGTAAAAATAAAATCTTTATTAAAGTCTAGACTAATTAGTATAGGGGCTTGTCCAATTGCCTCTTTGATGTCTTTCAAAGCCTTTTTTATCTCTTCATTCCAAGTGATCTTATCATCTTTATTCACATGTCATTCAAAGGTATCACTATTTCTATAAAACTAGAAATAAACTTCCTCACAAAGTTGATTTTACCAAAGAATGACTTTGATTCCTTCCTACTATTAGGGGGATCTATATTATATATTGCATCAACTCTATTAGGGTCTATAGAGATATCCTCCTTAGTGATAACATGTCCTAATAGTTTTCCCTTGATAAAAAAATACCTTTCTTTGGGTTGAGAGAAATCCCATACCTTTTGCATAATTCAAATACCTGTTATAGGTGCATAATATGATCCTCCTTGTTTTTAGAAAAGACAGTTAGATCATATATATATATATATATATATATATATATGATAATTCACTTACCTATAAGACCTTGAAAAAAATTATCCATGTCCCTATGAAAAGTGGTTCGTACATTTATAAGTCCAAATGGATTTCTTTTGTAGGTGAAGGTGCCCCACTTAGTAGTAAATGCACTTTTCATCTTGTCTTCTTGGCTGACTAACACTTGGTTATACCCTAAAAAACAATTAAGAAAGGACATCGTAGAAGAACTAGATATAATTTGGATTACTTGGTCAAGAGAAGGCAAAGGATAGTTATCCTATTTAGATGATCTATTCAAATTCTTAAAATCAATGCACAGTCTAATTTCACCATTTTTATTCCTAACTAGTACTAATTTAGCTACCCAAGTGGAGTGCCTAATGGGAAACACAATATTGGCATCTAGGAGCTTCTTGACCTCTTTGTATATCAGTGGTTCTAAGATGGGGTTGATAGGCATCTATTTTTATCTGAAAGGTTTGTAGTTTTCCTTTAAAGGTATGGTATGTGTTTTGACTTTTGGATCAAAGATTTTTAGATCATCATAGGACCATGTTATGACATATTTATATTTGGCCAGAAATTATTTGACTCTTTTAGACTCAATGCTTGTAAAATCTATACCAATATTAACTAACTGAGGTTGATCTTGAAGTCCAAGATCAATGACATTATAATCTTTCCCACTTACTTTAGGAATCTTGATAGTCTCAGCTAGTTTGTCTGTGTCAAATAGTCTCTCTAAGGCAATCATGCCTTTGGAGATATTATTATCATTTTATTGAATGACCTTGTCTTCAAGTTTGCTAAAATTTTCAAGATTATTTTCACTGACTTCATCTATGACATGAGATTTAAATGCTCCTAAGCTAGTCATGAAGTCTAGGATTTGTTGGTCATCACTAAATGCCTGTAGATGTTTTACATTATCAAGGACTAAAGGGCATGGTACCAACTCAATACTAAGGTTCTAAGAGTCTTGGCTTGGCATAAGATTGGTAGATGCTGAGGCAAGCTCATTAGCAGCCTTGTTTTCTTCCCTAGGGATGGAAACAATGTTAAAAACATCAAAAGATTCAATCAAATAGCAAACTCAAAACTTGTATCTTTTAAGATATGAAAGCTTGCATTGGTATTTACTCTTGACCTAGTTACCTACTAGTTTAGAGTCATAAAAAACTAATAGTTCCTTGATCTTGTGTTTGATTACAAATTATAATTAAAGAATAAGTGCTTTATATTCAGCCAAATTATTGGTGCATGGGAACTAAAGTTTGTAATAGGAATTATAGTCTTTACCAATGGGATTGATTAATAATAATCATCCAAAACCTGATTTGCATCTAGCACCATCAAAATATAGCTTCTATAACCCAGGCATAACATGAGAAGTTTTAGAGTTACATACCTTTATGGTGTCAAGAGTGTAAACACCTAGATCTGAGTTAACCATGTTGACCCTCTCATTGATTGCATTTTACTCGGTGATCATATGCTTCATTTTAGGCTCTCTTTCTATCCTAATTTTATTTGAAACTCCTTTTCAAGGTAACGACATGTGTGAACAATTAGTAGACATGTAACCATTCAGAGATCTAGTCTACTCTCTACTTAACAACATTTCATAAGCATTAGGGATGTCTACTACTTGGATGCCAATGCATTGTTGGAACTTTGGTTCAGAAGCAATCTTCATGTGAATATTTAATAATTTCCCAATAATTTTGACTCTTGATATATATAATTGAATTACAACTCTATCAGATTTAATTGGAGTCAAACCTATTGCTCACAAATAACTTTAGGTAGAATATTTGCATATGCACCAGAATCTAACAAAAAATTATGAAAATTCTCACCAAAGATCCTGATTTTAAGTAGGAAATGGGGAACATCTACTTTACTTTAGTGTATTGAAACCTTAGCATGTGTAGACTTTTGAGACTTACTAGGATTCTTAGACAAAGATTCTAACAAAAAAGCCCTTTGTTCTATGATCTGAATCAACTCATGCAAGGTAATGTTAACTTTGATCCTTTTCATGTCATCTACTATATTATATCTAATCCTATTATATGTATTGGCATTAGGTTTAAGGGTACTTCCCTTAGGAGGCTCTAGATTGTTATTTAATGTAGTATCAAGAGGAGTGTCAAAGTTATTTGGAGGAGTTGAAGTGGTCAATGGTTGATTCTACTCCATGTTTCTCAAAGGATAAGTATTCTTCAAAAATTGCTAAAAATCTTGAATCTCTTCACGTATATCCTCAGGCTCATTGTTCTCTTGGAAAGGGAAGTCAAATGTCTCCACCATGAGAGTTGAATCAGATGACTAGATGACCTTGAACAACCTAATGTACCTACATCATAATCCTTATTAGGGACAACTTCAAAAGTATCTAAATCTTCATAAAAATCTTCAAAAGCTTTATAAAATTCAACACAATCTATATCCCCATGCTTAGAAGTATAATAAACTCTATAATAGCTATGTAAAACAAAATCAACAAAATTTATATTATGTGAAATATTACTAGTAGATGGCTCATTGTTCTTGTTGTTGTGGTAGCTATCATTGTAAAATTTGTTAGTGGGCCTATTGAACCTTTGAAAGGATAAATTCCTACCAAATCTCTCTATAGTATTACCTACTTGATTTTACAACTAAAGGAAGTCAGTACTAAGCTTTTAAACCATTTTAAAGATAGAGTCACTCTCATTCTTTAGTGCCTTAGAATTATGAAATTGAGTATTAGAATTAGCTATAGGCATTAAATACTTTTGATCATGTGGATGAGATCTATTGGCAGTATTGCTCTAGAATCCTAGGTTTTGAGTAGGATGTGCATGGCTCAAAGGTAGATTCATGACTATAATTTGATTTAAGGTATGCACATTTTGGTTGGAATTAGGAATGAAATTCAGAATAGGTAAATGTAGATTGAAATTAAGAATGGAGTATGCCAATTTTCCTTGGGGTTGCATCTGGTCATTAATGACCATAGCCTCATCCTAAGCTAAATATAATGTATTCATGGGTCCAACAACTCTTTTTATAAATAAAAAAGTCATGGGATCAAAGTCATCCTTATAGATTTCTAAAGCTAAGGTCTCATGAGGTCTATAAGGAGCTCTAATCCTACTGAACATCTTCTAGAATCTAGCATTGAACGCTCTTATGGGCTCATTTGCATCTCTTTTTGCTATGGCAAATTATTGGTACAAGACACAAGGACTAATGATTTTACCAAATTGATCAATGAAAACATTACTAAAATCAACCCAACTGGCAATGTAGTCTTCAGGAAGGTTTAGAAACCATTCATATGCAGCATCTTTGAAAGTAAAAGGAAATATTCTACATGTTACATCTTCGTGAGTCACATTCAACAATCTTAAAGTAGTTTTGAAACTCTTAATGTGTTCTTCAATGGTTATAATGACACTAGGACTAAATGTTGGTAAATAATTTTTAGGATTATGAAGGTCATGTACCACATCTAACACATTAATTAAATAACCACCTAGCCAAGCCATGTATTGATAGGGATTGAAGACAAGAGCACCTTGAATTGGTTAAGTTGGCAAAGATTTTGAAAGTCTATGCTTACCTTTATCTTCCCTATCTCTCCTATGAAATTATAATGAAAGAAGAGGTTCTCTAATCTTTGAACATGACCTTGTACCAATTCTTGGTAATTATAGATTATGGTATTTGAATCCTATTTGAAATATAATGTGTCAATCTTATCTTTATAGGGAAAAATGATCAAACTTGTACATTAAGCAATTTTTTTGAAGATTTATATAAAAGATGACAAAGGATAATAATATTTAACTAAGTTAGCTCAGATATGTATTCAAACATGTAATTATGGTTGATATTTACATGTCTAAGCTTAAATAAATTCAATGTTGCAAAGGATCTATCAATATTTGATAAAAAAAACAATTACTAACCTTAAACTTCTTAAATTGACAAAGCTTAAGCCATCTTTACCATAATTAAGTATATGAATTCAAATAACATTGATATTTATCTAGAGGAAGCACAAATATTGGTCTAAGACCATAAATATGAATGATCTTTACATAACTGAGCAAATAATGACACAATTGTGAAACAATTACACCAATTTTTGAACATAATTCAGAAGAATGAGCAAAGATCCTTAAAATCTATAAAGATATAACTAAGCCCTCCTTCTAACACCAATGAAGCCCCTCTTGTTGATGTTTGAATATGTATCACAAATGCCCAAAGTGTTCAAGAGCACTTCTCATTTTAGAATTCTAAGAATTTAGTGCATGAATTGTAGTTTAAAATTAATCCTATTATTTGTTGATGGAATATAAGCAAAGTAAGTGGAATATTTCATAATATTTAGAATGTTTGGTGGTTGGGAGCCACCATGGCCAAATATTTAATCTATGCAAAATATAAAGTATGCTATGCTAAGAATGGTGAATTATGATCAAGGAATAATCTAAACACTAATATAAGATGGATATTTACAATGAAAATTAAGCTAGAGTGATATGGTTTAAAAAGGAGTAAAAAGAAAGGTAAGGCAAAGAAGAGATGTTATTGATCTTTATTCTAAACATCATGACAAAGTTCAAATATCATCCAGGCATGCACTTAACCAGCATATGATATGAAGTAGCATATACTCAAATCCTATCACACATTAGGCAAACATCTAAATAATGTGGGAAATAATGTAAATAATAACTAAGTTCACTTTAAAGATTTACACCTGTGAGCAAACAACATTACCCCAAATGCAAGAAGAGTAAGAAAATAAAATGAACCTAAGAAATTTCAATTAACCTACCATTGGCACAAGTTAACAACTCTGAATTCAAATGTACACACTATGTATTCATAATAACCATTCAAATTTGGAAGTCAAAACAAGCAAGTGAAAGAGAAGCTAGGATAACAAAAGACACAAGTGAATTCCTTGCTTATATTAATTGCTCAAAAGTTACAATTGGTTTTGGATCTAAGAACTCCCTTCCCTTTTTACAATTGACAATGATACTTTTATAGGATATAAGTATATTACTCAGTCCCATCCAATTACAAAAGTACAAGTGTTAGGATAGCTGTTATTTCTACAAATGTTCTAAAATACACTAGACTTTCCCTAATAGACTAATCTATAGGCAATGTGTTTTACAAACTACCCATAAATTTACAAATAGAATATTCCATTTCTAAATGTAAAATGCTTAGCTACAAGAAAAATATTCTTAATTCAAGTAATCTTTGGGACCCTTGTGTTGTTAAAGTCCCTTATTACTACTGTAGGGTCTTTATTGCTCTCTGATGCTACTCCTCCATTAGCATATGGTCGATAATTGGTTTCATGAAGAGATCCTTTATTTGACTTGATAAGCTCTCATGGTCTTTATCTACCCTTCTTAATGCCTTTTGATGTTTCTATCTTTAATTAATATTTTCCTTTGTAGTTAGAATCATATCTATGATCTTATTATTATCAGCAATAGTCTTACCTATGTTTTTATTCTTCATTAGGGATGAGGTCCAAGGAACTAAGTGTAGTAGGATCAGTGATCATGGTTACAAGTAAGTGCTCCATCCTATCTTGTAACTAGTTATCATCCTCAAGGAGGATTTTCCAAATTCTTAGACTAGGTGATCAAACCATTGATCTTGTCCACAAGTAATCCCATGACTGTGTTTAGATGAGTCGGGATAATTATTTTAAAAATAGGAATTTGATCTTCAATCAAAGTTTTGATCAAATCCTTTGTTCTTTCCCCATTGGCCATGGATTTGTTCAAATTGATCACTAGTGATCTGCAGTTCAATTCTAGATCGAATTACCCTTACACAAATGACAATTCATCTTCTTTGGCTTGATTATGGTAAATACAAGGCCAAACTAGGGCTCCTATATGTGCCTAAGGACTTTTGAAGGTTTTTTATAGTGCTCTAATGGTGGAAACTGGTTGAACTTATATGAGCTTTATTATTTAAATCCTAATTTATATTTCCTATTTATACCTTTGCCTTACCATGAATCTACAAAATCGCTTGAACTGATTGGTTTAGATTATGTGGCTCCACCATGGCATATCTATGGCATCTATGTTGCATTTTCTCAGCATTTTGCTCATTCATATTTTAAAAATAACTATTTCCTTTTAAAAATTCCCACTTGATTTCACACCATTGGATCATCCTTGCACGGATCAACATAGACCATCGATCGTGATCTGAGAACTTGAATGTCATTGGATACTCACTACATTCCCTCTGATTATGAAATTTGTCACTTACAAATTTGCCTTGAATTTTTAATGTTTACTATGCATTATTGATCTTGATTACATGAATCAATTACACTCTATTGATCTTTATTTATTTAATTGTACCTCTTACTCTATGGACCATTGATTTGAGTGTGTATGCTCATTTATGTACTGTCGATCTTTAAAGGATAATCAAGCTTTAATTTTTGGCCCACAACTATGCCACATGTTGTATTTGTGTTTATCTTGACTTTTCAACATTCATCTCTCATTGTTGGATCATCTTCATCTGAGCAAACATGCTCCATTACATCTTGATCTTTGAGGTTGAACACCATTAGCTGTTGAGTTTTCTTTGGCTGAGATTGTGACACTTGTCACTTTCTCACTTATCCTAGGGTTCCATTGAAGTTTTGACTCAATACATGTCATTGGATCAATTTAGCCCAAGTAAATGCATACCATTGATCTTGTGAAGATGATCAAGATTTATCTTAGAGTTAAGGTCTTTAACTTTTCAATTTTAATCCTGTACCACTGATCTCATTCATCTAAAGAAACATGAATCATTGATCCTGTGAATAAAAATGATATTTAAGTCAATACTCAGGGAAAATAAAAGACTTAGCATTATATTTTGGACTATGGTTTTATTTCATGTTAATAAACATGGGCAAGACCTTAAAAAAATTTAAGCTAAGTTTTGAGACATAATAAAAGGGACCCTACAGATAATAAAAGACATAGCATATAGTCTTAGGACAAGGCCTTTAGGATAAGTCTATAGACATAACAAAAGGTCCGAGTCTTTAGTTAGACCATGTAAAGGGACCAAGGGGGCTCAGGAAAATAAAGAGACCAAACATAAAATTTTGAGACTAAGGTTTGGTCATGTTGATAAACATGACTAAACCTTAGGATAAAAATAGAACGAAGTCCATGGCATAATAAAAAGGACCCCACATTTAGTTAGACCATGTTAAGATAAAAAGGGAAAGAAGGGGGCTTAGGTTGTGTAGAACTTAAGATAAATATTTTAGACTAAGGTCTTGGTCAATTTAATAAACATGACTAGGACCTTAGGATAAAATATAAGCTAAGTCAAGTTAAAGTGTTCCCACAAAAATTTAAATAAAAGATCTTGCCAAATTTGAATTCAAAAGGACGTAGACTAAATCTAGATTAAGGGTTTTAAAAGTTTAAATATGAATTTAATTAATCATTTATAGACCAAAGTCTAGTAAAAGGGGAAATTTAACATTTAACATAAAACCCTAAGTATTACCCATTTTAAAAGAACTTCTTTAAACCTGCAACCTGAAACACAAATATCTAATGTTAGCAATTTTAGACAACATTGAATCAAAATTATGAACAAATATGACAACCAAATCAAGTGTGGATGATCCTCAAATAAAGATAGTGTGAAAAAACTCTAATTTTACTCCGATCAGATGAATTTTCAAATTTAGGGTATAAATTTGCATAATTTAAGACAAGTGTCCCCATTTTTTAGAAATGAGGGTATGGTGACCTCAACAAGCCATCTAGAGGATTTATATTTCTATGATGTTTATTTAATGTTCCCTTAAATGGAAACTTGTTTCTAAAATTTTATTTTGATCATATTTAATGAAGTTCATGGGATAGTGTATTTTACTTCTTATTGATAGAGAAGTTGAAGGATTGGAAGTGTTGATGCCTCTATGTGGGTAATATTTTCTTTTTAGTTGTGGAATCAAACTATGATACTACACTTACAAATTCATTAAGTGTGTAGTGATTATGACAACTTGGGTTGTGATGTTATTTTGATACCATGTGAGGGTATTTAAAATTTTTATTATTGAGATGTTAGTTCTCAAATTTCCACTTATGACTTTTTAGAGTCACTACTTTATATTCACTTATGAACTTAAACCATGTGGAGTGGCAAACCTTGAATTTATAATGGTTATAGATTAAGAATTATAAGTTGATTATAATTGTTATGTTATTATATACCCTTGATTTGATTGATAATATTATTATCTTTCTCAAAAAAATGTTGTTTTGATGAGACATTTATGTACCTTTTATCAGGAAAGAGTAGGGTATATGATGTGTGAAACATTTGGTTAGTCTAAAAGGGTTGAGATAAACTTTTAACTTGTTGTGTGCTAGTCGAGTAAACAAAGAGACAATATCTCTCTTATTTCCTTTATAAGGTTTTAAGGATGGTGTGATCCTTGACCTTTGTATGTTATGTTAATTTTAGGATTATTTCCTCTTAACTATGAATATAACATGATAGGTTAATATATGAAATATGATACCAGTTATGTTTGGCTAGTGGTAACTTAATACAATTACAGAATGATTATATGAGTTTTCTTGTATGTATGTTGGTACATCTATAATTATTTAGCATATATTATTGATTTCTATCATTTGTTAGTATATATTTTGGATATCATTAGGTCATGGAGACAAAAGAGAAGAGTGGTGAATTAGGAACATGAGTACGAAGAGATAGGAGTGGATCCTATTTAGTCTCACATTGACATAGTAGTTACTGAGTTTGGATCCAATAATGGGAGCTTGTCAAATATAGGATTTAGCATATGGACTTATCAAATTCAATCATATGGACATACACATGTATACTATGGAATGCGTATTCCTTAATTTTAAAATGTATTATACATTGGAAATGTAGCATTTCTAGTTCCTATTCATCATCATACTTGTTAGGAAGCTACGTGGAGTAATGGTAATATTGATATGTTATATTTATCAAGAGCTACATGGAATAGTGATAATATTAACTTATATATATCATTCTTATCAAGCTCCCTAAATAATTTTCTCCAGAATGAAAAAAACACTCTCTAAGTTAGAGAGATGTGTTGAGGGGCTAAAAGGTTTTGTGGAGACATTATGCTTGGTCTATTAAATATAATTCAATACAAAGGCCACATATGGTGGTTTTAGATTATTTTCCAAGGTTTTTGTATGTAATGTTCTCACACAAATACCCTTGTATAGTGGTGACTTGTGTAACAAGTCTAAGAGTGAAATTTATTCATAACATCATTATATGTCTTTGGGATTTGTTGCATATGCTTATTTTGGTTTTATTGGTTGGGAAAAGGAACTTGCATTGATGAATTCAAGTCTTGATGCATGATATTATTTGAGGACACATATTTACAACCAAAGGTAATAACATTTAAATTGTGTGTTAGATCTTGCATAATAATTGCAAAAGAAGAAATGCTTCATAATTTATATCCTTATAGATAGTATAATGCTTTAAAAGTTTCAAGATTAAAATTTTAGTATACCCATTACCTAATTTACTAATAAGGCCACTTCCAATGAGTTTAGGTTTAAAAATAACTTGATCTATTGTATTTCAAAAACAATTTGAAATATGTATTAACGTCTCTTGTTGCTTTAAAAACCTTCGACTGATATTGGCAAATATGCATATTTTATTGACTAATAGGTCTGATTAAGAAATAACAAACCATAATTATATTCACAAATTGGAGCCCAAAATGAGCTATAGATGCATCCATATTTCACATATTTGTAAAAAAATGAAATCTATTTTTTAACTTATGAAAAAAAGTTAAAATAGAAATAAAAAATCAATAATAGAGAATCAATAAACCCTATAGGGTTTCGGGGATCAAAGGTCGGGTTGACCAAAATTTTAACCCTAAATTGAGATAGGTCAATAAATACAAGGGTGATAAAAAGATCTATAACATGCCAATTAGTTATAAAATCAAGTAAATAACATTCTAAATTTAAATATTGAGATATGCTAAAAATAACATGTACAACTATTGATTGATATAATAATGAAATGAAAACAAGATTACTTAGATAGTTTATAGTGTGCATGCATATTTGATATGGTACATGATGGAAATAAACTAGATTAGTGCCATGAATCAATCATTAGATTCTATAAATTTGACCTCTGTAGCCTCAAACACGTGTGTTGATCTCAAATGGTTACATTGATTCTTATAATTTTGATACACGTGTATAATATGGAGTATCTGATGGATATAGATGTGACCACCTAAGATATTATGGGTTTTGTGTTACCTTCACTATGATGTCCTCAGATCTAGATCATGAACTATTGCTCCTTATCAAATAGTAAAACCCTAGTTATTTATCTTCATAATGGCTTTGGAAAAAATAGGTTAGTGGGATCATACTTTCAAGCTAACCTAAAAGACCCTTTTATCAATGGGTGATGCCTCCATAGCCACTACTATGAAGAGGGCCTCAAACTAATTTAGTTCTCCCTTACATGTAATTTTCGTGCACAAAGATACAATATGTGAAAATTAAGTACAATAATGACCTAGATTGTAACTTAGAAAATAGGACTCATGGAGTGCTCATTCAATACTTCAAAATTTTATATGTGTTATCCCTATGAATAATATGGAAATAGTTGAAAATAGGGAAGATTTTCTCACTTGAATGCTTGATTAAATGCTTTTATTAATTTACTTTGTGAGTTGTTGGGTTTATGTTAAGTGAGTAATGAATGAGGGTTGATCTTGTATACATCAATACATTTTAGATATATATCAGATTAAATAACTTAGTTTGGTCATAGGTATACATTTCATTTGTAAATTTCATGACTTTAGGGCATTGGACACTTGTGTTTAAATAGAACACTTGCATTGACATAGGCATCTAACTAGGATGTAAGTGTTTAGGAAGTTGAAAAATACGTATAGGTCCCAAACTTGTAGAGATATAAGATAGGTACGTTTATAATACTTTGATCATGATAAAAGGCTTGGGTCATCATAATAACACTAGTCAGAATATGAGACATGTAATTTGACACACATACATAGCGTATGTGAGCCTTATGGTAACGAGAAGGTTTAGAAGTTGAAGGTACATCCATGATATATATTTTCCAAGTGTATAAGAATGAGGTGTTATATAATTCAGATTTAGTGTTTACAAATGGATCCATATTTAACATGATTGATTCCTTTGTAATAAATAAAAATTTGATTTTTAAGATACTAACAGTTCAAAAATTAGAAATAAAAAATCCTAAATCAAGCTAGGGTTTGCACAAAAAGACATAGAGATTAGGTTCACCAATTGTTTAACCCTTTTTAATGTTTGGATAAGGATTAAAGGGGTCAACTATCTTAATCAAATGGATTAATAAATATATTCTAAAGTAGGGCAATTAAATTAATTTAGATAACATAGTATGATGAATCTAGAAAATTTCTAACTATGGAAAGTATGATGTCGATTGATATTTTGATAATTAATATAAAAAAGAGATAATAATTAGTTAGTTTTTAGATGTGTAGGTATGGAAACATCCATAATTATTTTTAGGATCCCTATCATCAAATTCTATAAATATTATTTTTTGAGAACTGAATACTTTTGTCAACTTGTAAGAACTTGCATATATGCTTCTATTAGTGGCTTGATACTTCAATCATGAATGAAATATTGAATGTATTTATAAGTGGTCACCAAAACCTATTAGGTTTTTCTATAGCATTTCTACTGATATGTCTAGATCACACACATAGGCTATGAATGATTGTATGTATCTCAAACCCTAATTATTATCTCTTGCACACCTATATCTCAAGAAAAGGGGTTAACACATGAGTCAAGTTAACC